>BQNB010023105.1:0-62197 GCA_026074375.1 Tanacetum coccineum | reverse complement strand
TGTGTTGTTACTGCTAATCATGATGTCTGCGTGCTTAATTATGTGAATAACATGAATTCTCGTACTGATAACCAAAGTGTCAATGTCTTAATACGTGAAAATCAAAAGAAACACAAGGCAAATGCTAAGAAATCGAAGGAGTTAGAGTCCAAAGGAAGTCTTGCTTCATCTAGGCCTAGTAAACCTAGAACTTGTCATAGGTGGATTCCAACTGGAAGAATTTTTTCCATGTGTGGAAAATTAACTGCATCCAGTAACACCGAGAATAAGTCTGAAAAATATGTGTGTGACAATGCAAGTACTTCTAATCCCTCGGAACCTTCAAGCAAAGGGATTTTGATTTCTACTTCTCTTCTTGGCAGGTTATCAAGACTAAGGAAACAACAAACTTCTATCTATTCGATTGTTGTTCTCTAATCTCTAGGTCAATGGCTTGTAATCAAATGTCAGATTGCAACCCGTTCTTCAGATAAAAGGAAAATGTACATGTCAGTTCGTTTATCCTTAACAAAGAAAAGAGAAATATTTTCGGTCTTGAGCTACTTTTGAAACATTCAATGTTTGTTAGCTCAAGTCAATGGCTTATGTACACTTCAGTGCATAGCCCGAGCTTCAAAGAAAAGGGGAGTGTACGCTTCAGTGCGCTTTACCTTAAAAAGAAGAGGAATCTTCTTATTTTCACTTTAGTAGATATGATAGTCATGACGACGATGATAGAGTTGGAAAGTCTATTGGGTCATTTGTTCGACGAATACTTCAAATGGAGAAAATCAAGTTGTTTTAAAGTCTTCCGCTGTTACTACTGCTGATGCATCCGATAAATGTCATCAACAACAAGATTCAACTTCATCTACTTCAACTCTAGTAAAAACTATCTCTGCTGATGGAAACTTCGACTTGTAAATATTTTTTGATCTTTCTCTTTATTTTGATTTGTAAATATTTTATCAGAAAAACAAAATATAAAATATATATATATAAAACCTATAAAAGCATAATACAAAATCAAAAAATTTCAAAAATACAAAAATAATCTTCTCTGACATGTCTCTCGACAATCGATAACATTTGCGCACCTAGAAATGTTGATTAATATTAACACGGGTGAATAAATGAAGTTCGAGCGAGAGTTTTAAATGCTTTCAAAACATGTCTCTTCACATTTTTCTGTACGACTTCTAAGTAAATGTCAACTGATATGTGTGAAATACACATATCCGTTCATTCCAAAAATGACCTTAAATGACTAAAAACATACTAAAAATGGCAAAAATATGCTTGTTTTGTGTTTGTGTGTATGCAGGTACGGATATATCAAAAATCACAAGAAAACCGTCAAAAACAGGCAAACACGGACACAAGAACGGAAGAACGTGCAAGTGCCGGAAGCCAAAGTCAAATGGTCAACTCTTAGTCAACTATGTATAACACCCTGTGTTTTCAAGTCATTGACGACGTCGATAAATCTACAATGTACCTTTTGTATTGTACGCGTTTGCTTTAAATCGTAAATGTTAAGTAAAATCGCATAAGCTAAAGATTAGCGTTCAATGTAAATGGGCGTCAAACAATTAAGCGTTTACATGAAGCAAGTATTAAATAATTATTTTGAGAATAATTATGGTCTTTGTTCATTTTATTTTTATCGGATACGTAAAGTGTATACGTTTCGCGATAAATTGCGTTTAGGCATTCCCGGAACCACAAAAATAATTCTACGCTTCAACAAATACCCACATTTATACCCAATACATAAAAAGTTACAAAAATATATCATATATAACATATATATGCCGAAATTAGAGCAATCTATACAAGGTTATATAAGAAAAATCTTACAACTTGGTCAATGTACATCTATCTTGCATTAAAACCTAGCTAGTTTGTTACTTTGACTCAAGACAAGAAAGCATGAACCCTTAAAACCCTCATCTTGCTCTTGGACTAACTATTGCAAACTTTTGACCACTAGGACTCATATAAGGCAAGCAACTTATAAGAGATAACTCATACATGCATAACACTTAACTAGAAAATCAAAAACTCTTCCTTTTGTGCTCCCTCAACCCCACGGCTCAACCCCCCCCTATAAACAATCCATACAAATTTTTATACAACCTATACACATCTATACACATCCATTCTAAGATATTCTAAGGTGTTTCCAAGCATTGGATTACCTTTTTCAAGTATTAATCAAGAAAAGTGAAGCTAGGGTTTTATCTTGGAAAACTAGGGTTTTCATCGTGCAAGCTGTGGATTTCTATCTAAACAAGGGTTTAGATTACTTTGTTCATTGATATGTGCTTAATTACACATATCTTTTACCTCTAAAAACGAGCTTAAATGACCAAAAACAGACAAAAACTGTCCGAGAGTCGTTGATATTGAAAAAGGGTGGCAGTCGCTCCAGCCTCCGATGACCACAATAAACAAATGTGCACTTATAGAGTCTAGAGCCAACGAGATCCATCAAAAAATCTCACTAGGACACAAATTCCAATATACAAAATGTAGTACATCATTATACAACATTTGGTATCATTAAGTACTACGCATTATCCTTGTGATAATTTACAGAACATCAAGGTGATAATCCTTTAGGTATTCACAGTGAACGATGGAATCCTTCTTGAGCCATCACATCAAACATGCTCTTGGTTAGGTACTGGCAAGATTCTATATGGAATTCAAACTTGTGTCAACTGGAAAGAAACGATGGTGAGATTCTAAATGAATTCAAATTGTTCCAGTAATATTGATTGACGACTCAATCAGAAATGATAGTAACTATCTGATTCACTCTTACCGTGTTGTCTGCTTTGAGACGCTCCGGTAACGAGAATGGCTAGTGCAGCTGTGAAACCCTGTCAAGGAGATTCTTTTGAATTCTACCTGATCACAGGCAGTATTTATACTGATTAACGGGGAACGTGGGTATTGCACCATTGTTCCGACGAAAATGACCAAAGACACTTTCGGTCCATTATATGTTTATCTCTAACTATACTTGCAGGTTTCCTAAAACGGTAGCAGCTTCTAGTCCATACGAGGTAATTTTCAAGACCTCATGCTCAATCCACAAAGATTAATAACATGATGAAAAGCTCAAAACTATCAAGTCTTCCCGCAAATCTCTGATGAGAAGCACTCATCATAAGAACATTTTGTGGTACAAGTAATCATGTTAAAAGAAAAATGTTGAGGGGATTGTTAGCAAGCTTTCAGAATCTTGAGCATGAGGGTGGAGGACACAAGAACTCATGGCGGCATAAAGATTCAAGGATAAAGATTTTGATATCTCAGTAGTCAAGACAAATCAAGGCCAAAGACCTCGATATCAGTATTTTGTCAAAGAATATCAAGTTAAAGATCAAGATCCAAGATCACAAGCAATGCAAATGGATCTTCAAAAGGAATTCCCAAGTATACAAGGCTCCAAGTCTCAAGATGTCACAAGAAGGATCCACAATTGAATGACCACCCCTTAGGGGGAGATTGTTAGCCGTGCATTTATTAAAGTGTGGTCATTAAATATTCCCGAGCCTTGTATAAGTAAAACATAGTTTACAGGAATTCTATTTAAGCTAGTTGGGCCTAGTTGTCGGGCTCAAGCCCATTTGTATTATGAACCGGCCCAACTCAAAGCCCACTAGAATAGTCCACTCTTGTAACTATTTAAAGCCCTCTCCAAGTGTGGAGAGGGTGTTGCTTCACATTTTTCTTTTATGAACAAGTAACCATTTTTCTTTGTTTTTTTACTTTCTCTCTCTAAAATCTATTTTTCTTATTTTTGTGTTTGAGGTGATGAAATGATATCCTAACATCTAATTATTCTGGTTTTGACCAATCCCAACCCCCACAGTTTCCCGTCATTCATCAACCTCCTCAAGAAACGAGTGTGGAAATTTTGCAAGCTAAAGAAGACTTAATGATTTCTATAGAAACCTTTTTAAAGAAATTTAATCGTATATCTTTTAGAGAAACGCCGAAGGTTTTAATGCAAGCTTGGGACAAATTTCTTGAAATTAAGCATGCTTAATCCGAGGAGGTACAAGAATTGCTTAACAGACTTCTTGAAGATGTGCAAAATATAAGTGAGGAGCTGGCAGAGTTTATTAATAGTCTCTATTCCTTTGAGAGATATTATTGCTCGATATTCTCCGTCTGTTGCTATCACATCTTCCCCTCCCGTCTTACCGACTAGATAACCCGAGGACTCTCTCATAATAGGGGACGAGCATCTTGACACTATCCTGAAAAGGAATCGGACAAATTAATAAAGTCTAGTGTTGAGAACCTTGTCCTAATCCCAAGTGAGTCTGAGGATTTTTCCGATAATGAAAGTGAATGTGATATGCCCGAGTGTGATGAAACTTCTCCGAATTTTACAACTTTCTCAAATCCTCTCTTTGATTCTAACGATGATTTCACCTCTAGTGATGACGAGTCACTTTCTGATGAGGACGTTCCGATGGAAAATTTCAAAATTTATTCGAACCCTCTTTTTGATGATGAAGAAATCATTTCTCCAAAGATTGATCCGCATTATTTCAATGCCGAGTCTAATCTTATCGAATCTTTGCTTAACCGTGATATTTTAATTGATTCTTCACCTAAGTTTGATTATCTTCTCGAGGAGTTCTCCGGTGAACTCGCTCATATCGATCCAATTCCACCAGGAATTGAGAAAGCCGACTTTGATCTAGAGGAAGAAATCCGTCTTGTTGAGAATTTGTTGTATGATAATTCATCTCCACGACCGCCGGAAGAACTTAATTTGGAAATTGCTGATACGATTCTTGAGTCTCTCTCTCCATCTCCTATCCTCGTTGAGGATAGTGACTCTCATATGGAGGAGATCGACTTATTTCTTGCTACAAATGACTCGATGCCACCGGGCATTGAGGATGACGATTATGACTCGGAAGGGGATATTCGTTTTCTTGAAGAATTGCTTAATAATGATTCCCTTCCCCTTCCCGAAAATGAGTCATCTATGATCCCCTCCCCTTCCAGAAAATGAGTCATCTAACCTGATCATTTTAATAAATCCGTCACCATTCTCGAGTCCTCCTACTCCGGAACCACCGTAATGTTGAGATTGCTTTGGATTATAAGCCCGATACGGGGTGTATGTTACTAACAAAGGGATGGGTTAGACATATTGAACACAATGTTCTTATGCTATATCTTTACCCACCCAAGTCCCACGCTTTGTCTGGTGTTTTAGCCCTTTTGCTTTTTTTCCGTTTTCGTCCGAAGACGAGGACAACGTGTTCAAATCCTGGTATTTCTCATTTCTCCTCTCTTATCTCATCATGGCGCCAGTCATTTCTAAATATTTCACGAGCCGATTATGATTTTCTGGAGGGGACATTCCTCCAATTGGATGTCCGTTTCTCCATTTGTATCCCCCTTGACCCGCTCAAGTGTGGGGGGATCGAATCAGGCTCAATACTCGGTGAAAAAAAACAAGCGCTTCTCGGGAGGCAACCCGTGTCTTTTCTTCTTTCTATTTTCTTGATTAATAAGTGACTGTGATATTTTATAGCCTAAGTGTGGGTACGTGCTTCTTTCTATGGTATGTGATATTGTTTTTGCAGGATTCCTTAAGATCATGAAGACCCGTGCTTGTTTTCTATCTTCCAATCATCCGGTCTTCGATCTTTTACTTATTTTGGAATCCTTAATCCTGATCATGTATTTATATTGTTTCCCCTTTCACACTTGGAATTTTTTGCATTTGCCTTTTTCATTCCTAAGTGTGGGGGTAAAACCCGACATTTTTGAACATTGAGGCCAATGTTCCATTCTAAGTGTGGGGGGATTTCTATCAAAATGTGATCTTACCTGTGCCTTGCTGTGTCCCTCGCAACCCCGTTTGTCCACAACATTTTTTTTAAAATTTTTTTTTTCTCTTAATATCTAATTATTGTTCATATGAATAAAAAAAATTGTGTGTAGAAAAAATGGTTTAACATATAAATTAGTTTAGTTGAATATAAAAAATAAAAAATAAGTTGACAAAATGTAGGCTTTCCGTTGGTGAGAACGAAAAGTAAATTTTGACCCGACCGATTTTATATCTTAGCTTTCTCCTTAACTTTAAATAGATTGATTTTGCTAATCTTTTATACAAGGAGCTATAAAACGCTAGTCTAGCTTGAAAAGGTCAAGACTTTGCAAGTTCCCATAATTGATTTTAAATATGCGAAGTTCGATTTATTAGAGTTGAGATTGTTGCCAGTCAATGTGACTTGTTAAAGTGCCGATCTTAATTCATTAGGCTAAGTATTCACGAGTTTCTTTATTAGAAATTTTAAATTGTGAAGAACAAGAGATGATAGAGTAGAATATAAGTTGTGATGCTAAACATAGAATAGTTGGATTTCTTTAAATCTCATAAGTGTTAATTGTGGCTTTTTCTCCCATTAGCTTGTTTCACCTTTATATATAATTGTTTAATAAATAAAGTTGTGCGGTTTTTTTTAGTTAATAATTAGTTAATAGAAGTTTTTTTTAGTTCCTTTGTGATTAAGATGAGTACACATTAGGAATACTTAATTTGGCATACTATATGTATCACATTAATAAATATATTGCTTATTCCTTAAAGAGCCTTAGGGTAAGGGGTAAGTAGAACTAATAATGAAATTTAAAGCCATAATTTATTTCCATTAAAAGAGCCTTAGGGTATATGGATATGGATATTGTTTGCTTAATTTTTGCGTTAGAAGTAGGTCCTTCTTAAATATACCTAGGGTATATGGAATGAATGAATGAGTTGTCTTTTTGTACCTTAAAGAGCCTTAGGTGTATATGGAGCAAATAACATTGATATATTTATGTCTTAAAGAGCCTTAGGGTATATGACATGAATGGTACCTTGCTTAAGTAACCTAATAAAAGCTAAATTTTGGTCGCCTCGATGTGGACTTAATCTTGATGACATTTGATCTTTTGAAAAAGGCTAGAAGCTAATTATTGCATTATTAAACCATTACGCTTTATTTTTGGATTACTAAGAACGAAAATAAGTTTTAAAGTAGCCTTCGGAGTATATGACTTAAATACAAAATAATGAGAATATCAAAATTAGGATAAAGAGGAAAAGTAAGTAACACCACTTAGCTTTTATGAGTAGTGTTAGACATCATAACTTGTATTTTAAAATGATATTGTTTTTTAAGCTTGACTTGGAGAGGTGAAAGGTCGGGACGATGAATTTAATTCATTTGGACACTTTTTGTGCTTTTATTTTCGTGATCCTAAAAGTTTCAATGACTAATGAAAGCAATACATTATGTCACACATGAATAAGTTGTAAGTTGTAAATTATGAAAATCATTAAAAAAATAATAAAAAATAAATAAATAAATAATTAAAAAAATTCACAAAAAAAAGAAAAGAAAAGAAAAAAGGGTAAAACGGGGGGTGCTTGCGAAATTAAATGATTTTTAAACTTTTTAATGGACATTTTCTGTTCTTGTTTGATTGTGAGGGGGTTATAAGTTAAAAAAGGGATAAAATTATTTATTTCAAAGTTGTTTATTTATTTTACATTTGCGTGTGGACCAACACTGTCTTAGTGTGGTGAATTTGATGAGCGCTAAAATACACATCTTTTATAACCCGGAAAACACTATTAATTGGACTAAAAATACTAAAAAATGCTTAATTATATTGCAAATATGTTTGTTTGTTTTTTATGTCTTGCAGGTAAAAGGATTGAAAACGGAGCAAATACAGAATTTATCGGGCTTAATTTGGTCAAAGTTAATTATTACTCAAATCGAGATGAAGTCGTGAAAATTCCCTGAGCATGCCAGTGGAAAGAGCGCGAGAAAACAAGTCCAACAGTGCCCTCGAATTTTATTAGGCCAGCCCGTAACCCTTTTAAATGGGCCGGGCCAGCCCATATTATTATTAAGCCTATTACACAAATTGAAGAGTAAATGGAAGTTGGTAACGTCAGCCCATGTGCTTCATAAATAATTCAAGTATGGTCATGTGACCATCCACTATCTCCTTTTTAGCAAATGAAGATCCGACACGTGGCGAGTTGGTTTATAACTTTTCTAATTTCATTTGCATTTGAGAAGGAAATTGATCGTATGGGTAAACATTCTGCTTACAATTTAAGCAAAGAAAGGAAGACACGTGGCAACCAAGTATCTGTTGGATCAATGTTGTATAATTCCCCAATCCGTGTGAACGAAAATTCCAAGCAATGATTGGCCAATCATTTTAGCAATGATTGGACGAATTTACCATTCCACCCCCTGTTTTGGCTATATAATCATTCTGCTCCCCCTCACTTGAGGGGAGTTTGTGAGTTATTGATGGTCCTATTAAACTGAATGGATCTTTGCAGCCTATAAAGGATGATAGCCAAGATGTATAAATACAAATGACTATGTAGAAACAATGACTATGAATACTATATGTTAATGCGGAATCTTAACACAGGTACTAAGAAGAACAATGAACAACTGAATAACAACTTTATTAATGTGTTCTTGAGGATTACAGATTGCTAACTATGATATTGTATATGATTTGCTAAGCTTGTGTATTCGTCTGTAATCGTCTCTGTTCATTACACTTAACTATGCCAACAGTCATCCTTTTATATACTAAGAATAACCCTAATAGGCTTACATATCTTTTTCTAAAATATCTCATAAATATCTTTTAAATATCTTCTCAACGGTACTAACTAACTTTCTACTAACGGTACTAACTAACTAACAGTACTTAATACTTTGTACTGTTGGTACTGAAGTATAACGTCAGTAACTAACTATAAAGGTACTGTCCGTTACTAAGTTAAGAAATATTAATCCTAACAATCCTCCCATTAACATGAATGGTTAAACATTTAACTTCATGTTTCTTCAATCCTTTAAGCTTCTTTTAACGCACAGAGGATGTATCCAAACATTCTTTATCATTTCTTAATCTTGTATACTCTATCTTTCTTTAGCAGCAACTTTGTCTTTTCAGTAATTCAACAACATCTTTTCAGCTACTCAGCAACATCTTGTTACCTACAATCCAACTAAGTTGGCTTTGTAGTTTTATGG
This sequence comes from Tanacetum coccineum, assembly GCA_026074375.1. Classification (NCBI taxonomy): domain Eukaryota; kingdom Viridiplantae; phylum Streptophyta; class Magnoliopsida; order Asterales; family Asteraceae; genus Tanacetum; species Tanacetum coccineum. The sequence continues at coordinate 53,108 of BQNB010023105.1, read as the reverse complement.
GGCAAACGACCAGTCCATTAAACGGATTTGATGTTCCTTTACCCAGTAGCCCGTTTGCTCTGGGATAGATAACACTTCATCTAATATGGTGAGTTAATTACCATACAGTTTTTGGTAAACTGTCAACCATCAACGGATTTGATTTGTCTTTACCAAATACCGTTTGTGTTTTAGGACTAGCTTATGCTCACTTGTTCATAACAATTGTGGCATTGATAAACCATAAAGTTTTTTCGCAAACTACAGCTATCAACAGATTGAGAAGTCTATTAACCAAGAACGTTGATCTTGACTATCCAACTCTTCACCAAGAACCAGGTGAGTTTGAGAACCATAACAATTTTTGTAAATTGTAAACCATAAAAACGGATTTTGAGAAAGTCTAACCTCCAGCCTTTGCTTGTGGACTAGCCAATAATTCTTAGCCTGTTAAGCATGGGTATTAGAAACCATTTGTTGTGTGTGGTTAGCCCACACTCAATCCCTTCTCATTTCCATCAGTCTTATTCTTTAGATTCTAAATCACCCCCAAAGTACCATTCTTGATAAATGATCAATTCAATGCCATAGTAACTGTCTTCTTCAACTTCAATTTTAGCTTTAGCATTTGCATCAGTATTTCCTTTTCAAAGGATACTTCTTCTCTATTAGCATGTGAACGACTAATCCTTCATCAGTCATCAAAGTGTGTACCCCTGAAGAACTATGCAGCTTCCAACTGACTACTTTCCATTCATGATGTGAGTTCCAAAACTCATCTTGTTCATCTGGATTGAACATAACTATCAAATCTCCCCAAAGAACTTTATCAAAACCTTCAGGAATCTTATCTTGATATATGTCCATCACAAGTCATTTATATACGCATCTAAGTCTTCTCTGTCAACACTGAAAGTCACTCATATCAATAGTGCTGAACATCTCTTTTGACCATTACTATCTTGGTTACCTAACATTCATATTAATTTTCTTTCTTGATTTTTTAGATTCATCAAACTGTGGTTTAGTGCCAAGATTCTCAGTCTTCCAGTCAATGATTGGATACTTCTTGTCAAGTATTTCATAATCTACTTCCTTGTCCTCATCTGGAGCTATTGTCAAGCACAATCTCAGCTCATCATTCTCTTTCTCAATGTCAGATGGGTCATCTTGAGAAGTATCTTGTTTGAATCTTCTTTTTCTTGACTTCATCTTTTTCCTTGTACCGGCTTTTCTCTTTGCTTGTGTGTTCTCTTCCTCCTTTATCCTCTACCTGACTTCATTCTTAGATTCCTGCATGATCTCTTCTCCTTTGGAGGAATCTTACTTAATTCATTCTTAGAAATAGTCTATTCATCTTCAACAGACCCACAAGCAATGAATCTTCATCTGACCTCTTTATCTTTTCATAACATTGCTTGTATGTCTTCAAACTTCTTACTCTTTAACTCAGAATGTTTGAATTCCCCACAATGGCATAATTAGGTCATCATTTGATTTTCTTAATTGATTCTTGGTTAAGGTCTGTATTCAGATGGCCCTCTTGACTTTGTCGAGCAAGGAATTCTCTGAGCAGCAATTGTACATGAAGGAACTTTGCCTCTTTCTTCTATGTGAACTGCTCTCTTTCTTGCTCTTGAAGCTTCTCAGCAAGATTCAGTCTGCCTCCAATTCCTTGCCTTATATCATCCAAAGTTATTAATGAAGCTCATTTGTTTCTTTTATTCAGCAATCTTGTTTCTTTCTTCTTCTGCTTCCCATTCTTCTTGAATTTTCCTAGCCATTTCTTCATCACTCTCAAGCTGTTTGAATTTCTTCACAACTTGAGGAATATCATCATCTTCACTTTCAAATTCATCCTCCTCTTCAATCTTCTTCTTCCCTTTGTCTTTTGGATCAATCTTTGGAAGAGGTTTTAAATGTGCCGAAAGTGAATCTTGTATAAGTAGGCTAGGTCCATCAATTTCTCCACATCCTTCAACTCAACACACCTTTTCTTCTTTTTCTTAAGAAGCAGCTTTGGCTTGACTCATGTTGGAGAAGTGTAGCTATTGTTTCATCATCACCAAATATCATAGAAGTGGGTGTTTGAGTGGATGTTTGAGAGGCTTTAGTAGCAATTTCTTCCTTAGTTTGATCTTCAGTACCTTTTATTTGCCCAGCAGTACTTTCAACTTGTTCATAAGTACTAACTTTGGATCCGTCAATACTAACTATTGGTCCTGTCCCAGACTAACTTTTTCAAGTCTACTACCTCCTTCTTTCAGTACTAACTTACATCTCAGTACTAAAGTCTAAACTTCATCAACCTTCTTGTCTTCATCCACCATTTCTCTTGTCCTCCCTTCACTTTGAGCATTTTCTGTTTCTATGTGATCAATTTTATCTTCAGGCATTACATCAAACAGAGGATCTCTTTGAACTGTTGATTCTCCTTTTGCTTTCTTCCTCCCTTGTTTGGATACAGACTCTTTGTGCACCCTATGTTTCTTTGAGAAGCTCTTCCTTGGGAATCTTTGCTGCAATGAGAGACTCTTCAGATATGCTTTATGATGTTTGATGATAGGTTTAGCTTGCATCTTGAGCTTTGTGATCTTAGCCTTCAAGAGTTTAATTTCCTTGGCTCATTTTGGAGAGTCATGTCATCCTCATTCCCTGAAAGGGATGTATCATTGGATGAATGATCTCCAAGATTCTCACCAGTAGGTTCTGGGATTGAATCAGTAACAATAGGAGTGGGGGAAGGTCTTGGTGAAGTTCTGGGGGAAGGTCTTGGGGAAGGGTCAGGTTGTTGCTCAAAAGGTACCTCACTTGGTTGAGCAGAAGATGAGACAGACAGTGACTCATTTGGGACTTCACTAGTGGGAGCAGGAGAGGGTGATGGTTGTTCATCAGATAGTCTTTCTGAGGAAGTCAAAACAACATGACTTACAGTGAGCGCATGATAAATATAACTTCTCTGAAGAAAATCAATGACTTCATGAAACTCAACATTCCCTTCAGTCTTTTCCAAGTATGCGATCATGTTGTGCTTAGGACAGGATTCAAGAGCAGCCATGTTGCTTAGAAGAGAGAGATCGTCGGTAAGAGAGATTAGGGCTTGTAAGGTAGAATGTCAGTTAGAGAGATTGCTTGAGTAAGTGTGCTATTGAGATGGATTCTTATAGGTTTAGGAGACCTAATTTTAAAGAAAATGTTCCAATTTACACTTTGTACCCTTGGCGGTATTTTTCTCCAATGTCTCTTTAGCGGTACAAACTTTGCCCAGCGGTACTAACTTTGCATGGTCGGTACTAACTTTGTCCAAACAAAGAATGAACAATGTAAGTATCAGGAATGCTTCAGCACCATCAGTAACTCTTCTCAGTGACTCTCTAAATCTTCTTAAAGCGTTGACAAGCATCACTTCTAGTTAATATGTATCCATACACCAAAAACTATACAACTATACAACACTAACTAGTTGCTAATATTTCTACTAATAGTAGTACTTACTTCTAGGGATAGTTTAAAAGCCTACTAAATCTCTAATCTGAAATTGTTTGCTTGAGATGCATACTTCCCTCGTCAATAACCATACTCACCAATTTACCTGGCACACATCGCTCCAATGTTACGCATCCCCTTTGTTGTCAAACATGACATAGACACGTCTCTTGGTGGGTCGAACCACACCGGCAAATACTCTTTGGATGGTCTATATAATCTCATGTCTTCAAAATGCTTCACAAGAGAATTCTTACTCTGAATCCAAGCACGAACAACTTGAGCAATCTTCTTACTCTTGAACAACGGCCAACTCTTTCTGGTAATGCAAACATGAGATTTCCAAACTGCTTCAGAAGTCGCAAAGTTCACAAACGTATACCCGACATTCAGACAATGCTTAATCATCAGTGGGTAGAAAGGTGGAGCATAAGGGTTTAGGGGTTTCTTGGAACAAGTTTGATTTGCCATGGTGTGTTTCACCTCTTTCATCCACAGATGACCCACTAAAAGTACGGTAAGAGAAAAAAAATTAGTTCACGTTGAGTAGTGCTCATAACTAGTTATGTGTGTGTGTTTTGGGGTGAAACTGTGCGTGTGAGAGAGATGATATGTTCAGGAGATGAGAGGTTTTATAGACAATACTTCATATTGCCTCCCTTTAACCAATGTAGCTTATGGATTTATCATCCCAATTGAAACAACCAAGAACTGAAATCGGCTAACATCAAATGCCTTGGTTAGTAGATCAGCTACATTGTCATTAGTGTGGATCTTAAGCACCTGTATGAGTTTCTTCTCATAAGCATCTCGTATGAAGTGGTGCCTAATAGCAATATGCTTTGTCTTTGAATGATATACTGGATTCTTTACAATGCAAATGGTGCTTTCATTATCAATGTAGATATTTGTGTTCATGAAGTTGAACCCATAGTCTAACATTTGATTTTGAATCCATAAAACTTGCCCACAGCAGCTTGCAGCAGCAACATATTCGGCTTCTGTAGTAGAAGTGGCCACAATGGTTTGCTTTTTGCATTGCCAAGTAATGAGTCTCCTGCCAAGAAATTGACAACCTCCTGTTGTGGATTTCCTGTCAAGATTTGCTCCAGCATAATCACTATCTGAGTAGGATTCCAAGTCAAATGAAGACTCTCTAGGATACCAAAGGCCCAGTTTGGGTTTGCCCTTTAGGTACCTAAAAATTCTTTTGACAGCACTTAAATGAGAGGTCTTTGGAGTGACTTGAAACCTAGAACAAGCACAGACTGCAAACATAATGTCAGGCCTAGAAGCAGTCACATACATTAAGGAGCCAATCATTGACCTATAGAGATGGACATCAACATCACTGGCTTCCTCATCTTTGACTAAAGGCTTCTGAGTCTCAATTGGTGTACTGGCAGTCTTAACACTTGCAAAGTCAAACTTCTTCAGGATTTCAGCAACATACTTATCCTGGCTAATAAATATACCATTTGGTTTCTGTTTGACTTGTAGGCCAAGAAAGAAAGTGAGCTCTCCCATTGAACTCATCTGAAATCTACTCTTCATCAATGCCTCAAACTCATCACACCAAGACTTCTTTGTAGACCCAAAGATGATATCATCCACATAGACTTGAACTAAAATGATATCATGTTTGTCCTTCTTTAGGAAGAGAGTTTTGTCAATTGTCCCTCTTCTGTATCCATTCTTCAACAAGAAAGTGGATAAAGTAGCATACCATGCTCTGGGAGCTTGATGTAACCCATACAGAGCTTTAACCACTTTGTAGACTTTCTCAGGATACTTAGGATCTAGGAAACCTGGTGGTTGAGACACATATACCTCTTCATCAATCTTGCCATAGAGAAAGGCACTTTTCACATCCATCTGATAGACTATAAAGCCCATATACGAGGCAAATGCTAAAAAGATCCTTATGGCTTCAAGCCTAGCCACAGGAGCAAAAACTTCATCATAGTCTATTCCTTCCTCTTGCCTGTGTCCCTGAGCAACCCAATCTAGCTTTGTTCCTGACAACCACTCCTCTTTCATCCTTCTTATTTCGGTACACCCACTTTGTACCGATAGCCTTTTTCCCATAAGGCAAATCTACTAGGATCCAAACTTTTTGAATCTCAAACTGCAACAATTCTTCTTGCATAGCATCAACCCAGCTTTCATCTTCAAGAGCTTCTGAAATCTTCTTGGGTTCATGTTGAGATAGAAAACAAGCAAATAAACAAAGATGAAAGTCCTTATGATTGTTTCTCCTTTGCTTTTTGACAAAAACTAACAAAAAGCATGACTTCAGAACTTTTATTACTTATGTTCTTGTTTGTACTGCTGATGTGGAATCTCACTAGAATAAGTGTTGAAGTATGGAGAGGATTAATTCTTGATGTGGGAAATAGGACAAACATTCACAACTGTTTCCAAATTTGTGAAGTCACCTCTGCAACCTCACACATAAGATAAATGTTAAAGATACCATCAGTAGTATCACATGAATATCCTCAAAGTGGAGGTATTTCATGTTCATCTTCTTGGGAATTAAGTTGTGTTAGAAAGAGATAGTCCCCTCTTTGCACTGGTAGTACTAACTGGAATAGCTAAACGGTATTAACAAGTTAGTACCGCACTTTAGCTTGTTGGTGCTAGACAGTACTAAAAATGGTAGTAACTGCTAGACTTAGCAGCTCCTGCCTGAGTAACCAAGTTCTCAGTTCACTTGTTCAATATTCTTTCTGAGAGCTTCAGCTTCCTCATTAGCTTCCTTTTCTTGCCTTTGTAGTCTTGCAAGATCATCCAGAAAGACTTGTTCTTCTTCTCTTGGACCTCCTATCTTTAGCTGATTTTGAAGCAAATGGGTTTGTTGAGGAATATGAATGCCATATTGGGAGTTCAAAGCAGTCTTGAGCAGATTCATCTTCTTTTTCAGAATCCCCAGCATCAATTTTGTCTTTTGTATCTGTATTTTGGTTAGATTCTTGTTGACATGCATAGGATTAGCTTGATCTCCTGATCTAACAGAATGATAGTTCATAGAATCAGTCAAATAATCAAGGTCAAAAAGCCAATTTGGTCCTTTCCCTGCAACATTGGGTTTGTTCTCTAAGAAGTTTATGTGCAGGTTTTCTTCAACTCTTTTGGTCACTAAGTTGTATACTCTAAAAGCCTTGCTTTGTAAAGAATACCCAACCAAAAATCCCTCATCAGATTTTCCAACAAACTTGCCCAAGTGGTCTATGGTGTTCAAGATGGTCACATGGCACCCAAAAGGTCTTATATAACTTATAATTGGTGTCTTACCAGTTAAAAGTTCATAAGGTGTCATAATTAAGAGGCTTTGGTCACTAATACCCGTTTTAGAACATTACAAGCTTAACAAACTGCTTCAGCCCAAAAAGTGTTAGGATAAAATGAATCTCAAGCATGGTCCGTACACCTGCCTCAATAAGGTCCAGTTCTTTCTCGTCAGCAACTCCATTTTGTTGTGGAGTTCTGGCAATTGATGTATTCCCTCTTGATCCCTTTAACCCACAGACATTCAATAAATCCCTGTTTTTAAATTCTGTTTCCATTATCACATCTAATAGTTTTTAACGCTTTGATTCAATTGGTTCTCTATTTGTCTTATAAAGTCCTTAAGGATTGCACTAGTTTCATCCTTAGTTCTTAAGAAAAATGTCCAACTAAATCTGCTAAAGTCATCAGTGATAACCAAACAATAGGTCTTATGGTTTATGCTTCTAACAGATGTAGGTCCAAACAAGTCCATATGAAGTAGTTGTAAGGGTAGTGATTTGCAGTTTTACTACACCTAAAATATAATATAAAATAATATAACTTTAAGAGTAATTAAGAAAATTACCAAGTTACCCTTGATAAAATTCACTCTCAAAAATATATATAATATAATATATAATACGTATATTAAACCGGGTAAGTATGATCACCCGGGTCGTTATCCCCAATGACTAGTGAAATTGAAACCACGTTTAGGTTCGGATCCTGATTTGAATGAAGCAAAGATATTTGATTTGGTTTCTAGAAATAAAAGCCCTAATTTTTATCTTTTTATAAGAGTTCTTAATTAAACTAATTAAAAATTAAACCTAATTACTAATTAAAACTAATAAACTTAATTAACAACTTAACTAAGGACTAAGGGTGCAAAAACCTAAGGAACTTAACGGGGAAACTAACAAACTAACGGAGGGACTAACTGAAAAACAACTAAGATCGAAAAGTTACACTTTCTACCCTGAGAATCTACCCCGATCACAAATAAAGTCCAATAAGCATTCGAAATTTTAAAGAGCTTAAAATGAAAAACTCAAAGAAGCAAAGTTGTAAAGGAAGCTAGTGGGATCAAAATTAATAAAGGCTACTTGGGCTGAAACTCACAAATAAGCTCAAAAAGAGCTTATCTTTAAGCTGTTACAGAAAGGAGGGCTTAACCCTTGGTTTTAGAAAATAAGCTATAAAAAACTCAAAACTAGTTCAAATTGAAAAAGGAAAGAAGTTCTGATGAGCTTAAGATAAGCTTATTCTATAAATGAAAAGAAATTAAAGCTTAAACTACTTTTATGCTACTGAAATTGATCATGAAATAAGCAAACTCAGGAAATAAGCAAAGTAACACAAAATCCAAATAAGCTAAAAAACCTTAATAAGCTACACTAGACTTTAAAACTTTATAGACTTATCAAACTACTTATTATCTATCTAAATAAGCTATAAAATCTAATCTTTTAAGCTAAATTAAAATTCTAAAGTTTCTAAGTACTGTTTTTGGAATTTTAACTTTTTGACAGCAAAAATAAGCTAGGAAAAATAAGCTAGAAAATCAATCAAAACATTATTCTATATTCAGCTATGTGAAAACTCAAATCCTACTAAATTTGATAAACTAAATCCTAAAATTACTGTTCTAAATTAAGCCCAGAAGTCACCAGTACTAACTGATGTTAGTACTGCTAGTGTAAAGGTTCAGCAGTACTTTCACTTGAAGGTACTGCTGAAGCAAATGGACTTTTAAGAACAGAATTAAGCAATGAAATAAGCTAGACAAATGACAACTAACTAATTCTAAGATAAGCTATAACTAAACTTAATCCTACTTGAATTCCTAGCAAAAAAATCAAGATTGGCAGTACTAACTTATGGTTAATACTGGTAGTGTAAAGATTCAGCAGTACTAACCTATGTTAATACTGCTAGTGTAAATCAAGAGTGCACTAAAACCCAAACACCCCTTTTTAGAATATGACAGATTTAAGAAAAACTTTTTTAAGAGAAAACGTAATGAACAATACCAAAAATACCAGAATAAAAACTATCTTAAAACAACTAATCAAATCAGATTAAACAACTGAAAAAAGTAAAATTCCTAAATCTAAACTAATTAAGCTAATAATTTTGGATTTTTATGAGTTTTTATGACAGAGAATTAGTAACTAATGATCTATACACTATCTAAGCAAAAACAGACCTTGAACCTATAACTAATAAGCACTATCAGAGATATTTTAAAACACTAATAGGCAAGAGGAATAAGCAAGAGAATAAGCACAAAAAGCAGATCTAAACATAGCAAGCATAATAACATAATTTACAACTAGAATTATAGGAAAATGAAAGAGAAACTTACAAACTCCCCTAGCAAAACAAGAGACCATAAAGGCAGCGACAAGCCTCCCTAAGCTATTAGATAAGCAAGGGTAAAGTCCTTGGGATCATCTTTCCAAGTTAAGGATCCCCCATCCAAAAGCTCTAATCCAATAATACTCCATGTAAGATTAAACTGATTAAGGTTAGATAAGATTTAAAATTGAAATTCAATAAGCTCTATTTCAGCTTATAGACTGAAAGAGCTTTAAATGAGCTTATTAAGAGAATTTATGAAAAAGGAACTTTGAGAGATTAAGAAAAACTGAATTTCATTAATGAAAATTACTGATTACATAACTTGGAAAGGAAATTACAAAACATTTTAAGAAAAATTACATTAAGAAAACTACGAAATTAACATAAACAAATAGTCCTAAAAAACTAGATATATATAAAAAAAACTACCCTCGCTCGTGTGTGAGAAAGTATTCCAATGTTATAGGTCCTGAAAGAAATTCTAGCACCCCCTTGCTCTGCTCTCTAAACTTTCAATCTTGGCCAATCATTTCTCAATCATTTGAGCTTCATTTGAGAGCCGTTTGATCAAAGCTGTGACACCTGAAGATTGCCAGCGGTCATTCCATTGATGTGACCGTTTGTGCTTCTTTTTTGATGTTTTTAGTACAAAAACCCACAAAAATTGTGCTTTCACCATTAGTTGACGTGTGCCTTTGATGGAGAGTTAAGTAATACCCTTAAAAGACTGATTGTCCATCATTTGTGTTAGAGAGATCATGAATTGACCTAAGCACCCTTTAATTTGGAAAATCCCTTTGATTTACCTGCTAGGTGAAATGGGGAAGAAAGGTGAACAGTAAAAGTGATTGGCGCCCAATTTTTCGACAGTTAAAACTGTTATAGCTTTGACATTTTTTCACTTTCAGTCCCTCTCTTTCTTTTCCCTTTTTCAAGTTATAAATAACTTTCAGGATTTGCAAGATTGGTCCTTGGAGTTGTTATAAAAGGAAGATGGGCTTTGTTTGACTTTTATTGACCATAGATTGACTGGATTTGGCTGAGGCTTGACTTTTCGGGCTTCGGCTTTGTTTCTTTGGCTTCTTTTTGAACTCTTCTGATTCTCGTGTCCGTGTTTGCTCGATTTTGACTGTTTTCTTGTGATTTTTACTTATCCATACCTGCACACACAAAACACAAATACAAGTCATATTTTTGCTATTTTTTTGGTCTGTTTTTGGGTTTAATGTGGGTTTATATTTTAGGATAAACTGATATTGTTTATCAACACTTATCAAAATTCCCCAAACGAAACGATTGTGTGTCCCAACGCAATAATCACAAGCCTTATAACTAAATATCTTGAAGCTTCCCAGACTAAACCTTTAAAAAGTAGCAAAGATTTTTGTTTAGAGATTAAGAGATTCACAAGTTATAAAACTCCAGATTTCCCATTTTTCTAAGACATTTTTCTCTTTTTTTAAGAATTTTTCTTGATAATTAAATACCTAAAACTATAAACTTATTTGTGTTTGACATGGATGTATTGTTTTCATTACCTTTATTGGAATACTTTTAGATCAATGAATAAAAACACAAATAATGTCTAAAAAAGATACTTCATCTATCCCTATTTTTTCACCTTTTCCCATGCTAATCTTTAAAAATAAGATCACTGCAATTCCTACAACTAAGATTGCTAAGACTAAATAATTCAACTTGTGAATTTTCTCTCCCGCATAAATCATAAATTAAGGCGTGTGTGTTCAAATTAATTTAAACCATTAAATCCACATATTAGATAGTTGAAATCCGACCAAGCTTTACACATGGGCCTTTTGGGCTAATATGTTAATCACTTAGCAAGGATCACAACTCAAAAGCCATACAAAAACCATCCTTAGCAAGACATCGTTGGTTCAACTGTCCATGAATACTTTTCTTCTCTAGCGATCCCACCGTCATCGGGTAAGTGCTAAGGCTTTTGACACCCCATCCGGAGAATACTAACCGAAACGTATGAACTTCCGATGAAAAAGCTTTGTAGACTTTTGCAAACCTTAGCTCAAAAAGAATACCTTGGTTTTAGAAAATGAAACTTTTACTATTTATTTTCTAACTTTATTATTTCTATTCATATTATTAAGCTAGGAATTGGTATCACTTTTCTTTCAACGACACATCGGCCTCGCCCCCGATAAGAGATCGCGTACTTATTATGATATCAACCCTAAATATACATCCTCCACCCTTTCTTCGTGTCACATCGGCAGCGAACCCGACAAATGCCCATGACTTTTAATTGCGATTGGAGTTTGCATATTAATATTAACACTTAGGATTTAAAATTGCATCCTGTTTTATCACCAAATAACATTTTTTATTAGATTTTTTTTTCTGATTTTTTTTAGAATAGGAAAAAATTTCGTATTTTAGAAACCAAAGTAGAAACACGAACTAAATTCTTATTTACCAACGATATTTGACTCATCATTGATAAAGTTTTTTTCTCTGAATATGTTGATTAGACTTTTAAGAGTAAAACTCTAATTTGCAAAAATTAAAGAGAACACGTATAATTAATCATTTTAAGAGCTTCGGGAAGAAAAATCTCAAGTACTCTTATAAGCCTTTTCAGATTTCCAAATAAACTTTGGATTAGTACCTAATTCTGAAACAAAACACTAATCATATCTTATTCTTCACAAAAAGAAGTTTTGCAATACTTAGCCTATATAAAATCCAACTCGCAATATTTAAAAATCTACCTTTGAGATTAGCACAGTCTTCAAATACTAATTGAATTTCAAGTCTACATGTTTAAAGTCTAACATAGACGAGCACAAACTATCATCATTAAATGTTAAGGAAGAAAGCTAGAACTCTACAACTTCGAATCGGTCAAAAATTACTTCTTATTTCTTACCAGCGGATAAACCTACATTTTTGTCTTAACATTTTTTTCTTTTTTTTTCCTTTTCTTTTAAATTTAAAATTTTTGCTGTTGTTTTTTTTTTTTTTTTGTGTGGGAAAACTCACGGGTACTTGAGAACAAAATAATAAGCAAGTCAACTTCAAATCGATAGATCCCTTCCACAAACAAAACGAACAATTGTCCGTTAATGTTAAAGTCGGGTCTCTACTAAATCTAAGCCGGTTTAAGAGGTAATAGCAAAGATAAACGTTAAATCGATTAAGATGAAAGGATATGGATCTCCCCAAACTAATTTCACACAAAGATGAGAAGCTCGAGTAGAACGGAACCAACAACCGGACACGAGAGCTTCATTGAATTTGTTAGGGAGAATCCTGCAAAGAAAATCACATACAAACAAGCAAAAACATCGAATAATTGGAAAAGAGAACAAGCCTCTCTCACACAACACATTAATAATGAAAATAGAAAGAAAATATGAAAGGATAAGCATGGGTAAACTCCCATGAAGCGGGCAGTTTTTGATCACCGAGTCGCCAAGCTCGACGCGTCACCTGAATTTAGTTGCCCTTAGGTAAAGTCTGAGGTCGGATAACGCAATGGTGGTGTACCCCCTCCATAGTATGCTTAAGACTGTGGCAGTAATGACTTTGAAATTAGAACCATCGGTCATGAACAACTGTGGCATCGCCAGAAGGATAAACCTTCAGAATTGTGAAAGGTTCGGACCATTCGGTGACTATGAGCTTTCCGGAGAAAATCTTTAATCGGGAGTTGAAAACAAGACAATGATCACCAACATTGAAGATCGGTTCTCTTACCTTGAATAATGTAACTTCTTTTATCTTCTCTTTGAAGATTAATAGAAATCTCGTAAAGCTTGATTCACGAAGTTCCTAAGTTCATTGAGTTGAAGCTTACGATGATCGCTCCACCGGTCTTTAAATCGAAGTTGGCCTGTTTGAGAAGCCCATACGCTTTTGTTCTAAGCTCAACTGTAAGTGACACGCTTTTCCATAGACTAACTTGTACGAAGTACATCCAATTGGAGTCTTGTAAGCGGTTCTAAAAGCCCATAATGCATCATCTAACTTGTCTGACCCATAAAGGCAAAGCGTTTTCCTCTCTACCGTCCTCTCTAAAATTCATTTGAGACATCGATTCGTGACTTCAACTTGACCACTCATTTGAGGATGGTAAGGAGTCGAAAGACGATGGGTGACACCATATTTAGACATAACTTTATCAAATTTTTCGTTACAAAAATGGGTCCCACGATCGCTTATGATTGCTCTCGGAGCACCGAAATCGGGGCGGAAAAAAAAAGGAATTTTAAAACTTAACAACAACATAATTCCGAAACAATTACCCTACTAATACATACGTTGGTGGGAGCGCATCTCCGCTTCAAGCCCACTGAAAATAGTCACGGCTACTAGAATCATATTTGTTACCCCTAGACGACGGAAAAGGTCCATAAAATCGATACCGTCAAACATCACAAATTTTCACAAACTTGATTGCATTTTGAGCATCTCATCACGCTTAGAGAATTTTGCTTGACTTGAACAAGCATCAACAAGATTTGACAAAATCGTAGGAATCCTTAATAAATGTTATGCCAATAAAAACCGCATCAAAAATCTCTTGCCGTAAGTTGCACCATATAGTGTCCCCGGTGGGTCCACTATGACACGTTTCGAGAATTTCGAAAGCTTCTTTGCCATCGTACACACCTTCAGGATTTAATTAACCGTACAAGTCCTTGAAAAGAAAAGGTCAGCCCCAAAAATAATGTTTACATCTTAAAAAACATTTTTTCTCTGAGTTGACATTCTTTTTATGAATTTCCCCGCGTGGTAAGTTAGCTAAATCGGCAAACCAGGGGTACTTTGTCTTTAAGGTTAACAACACTTAAAGTCACAAAGAAAAAGACCACGTAAGCGCTTGGATCAAAAGTCAAATTTTGATAAGGGTTTTCAAGACGATAGAGGTGACGCTGCATATTTTTCCAGCTCCTTTAGTATCGATAAACGTAAAATCAAATTCATTGAAGAAGTAAGACCCATCGTAGCAATCTTGCTTGGCGTCTTTCTTTTGAAGAGATTAATTCAATGCAGTGTTCCGTGTAAACAACACACCTTGTTCATGATTAGATATGATCGAAACTTCTCAAAAGCATAAACAACTGCAAGCATATCTCCTTCTCTGGATGTTTATAGTTTGATTATGTTTCAGTCATCGTCCTTACTTGCATAATGAAATTGTCGGAAATGCTTCTCAATTTTCTGCCCTAAGAACGCAAACCTATTTGCATAATCACTAACTAACTTGCATCGCACCTGATTTCAAAAGGTGATCCCAATTTAGTAGCAATGAGAATCTGGAGCTTCGTCAATTCTTTTTCAATGTTAAAGGCTAGAATGCAATCATCCGAATAAAATTAAAGGAGTGTTTTTCTCTAAAGATGGGTCCATGGGTCGAGAGATAATGGAAAAGTCTTGATAAAATCATCGTATAAAACCAAGCATAGCCGAGAAAACATAGAATTTCCTTTGACGGTTTTTGGGTGAGGAAGCTATAAAATGACAACAAGCAATTTGGCCTTATCCGACTTACAATTCCTTTTCTAAGATCTATGTCCTAAAACAAATGACTCTTTAAACCATGAAAAGGTTCTTTTCCCAATTTAGTGCTAATTTGGTGTCTTCACTACCTTTTAAACATTTTATCATAGAATTAGCAAGACATAGGAAAAAAGAATCTCCAAAAACTGAAAAATCTTCCATAAAAAACCTCCATCGTTTTTTTCTATCATATTCGGAAAAATAGCATCATACAACATATGGAAAATTTCCGGGTGCATTGCACAAACGAATGGCAACGACGGAACCGAGAAGCGAAGAATCCGTAGGGGCACGTGAAAGTAGTTTTTTCTTGATCTTTAGGATCAATTGGGATTTGAAATACCCCTGAAACCATCTAAGAAAACCAATAAAACTCATTACCGTCCGGCTAATCGCTCTAATAACATTTGGTCCATAATGGAAACAAAAAATGGTCCTTTACTAAAGTGCTTTCGTTTAACTTATCGATAACGATAGCAAACTCTCGCAATCCCTGACTATCTTGTAGCCCCAAAGCTCATTTTCTCGTTAGTGACAAACGTGTCCACATACCACCTTTTTAGGAAACTACAATGGACTAGGACTAACCCATGACTATCCGAGAATGGATAAATCCAATCCCGCGTCAAAAGTTTTTCCTACTTCTTTCTTGAGACGTCGTGGATTTTATGGGTTAACCCTCTTTGATGTTGGACTGAAAGGGTTCGTAATCATCTTCTATAGGATTTTATGTGAGCAAAATGTCTGGATCTAAGCCTCGGA
Organism: Tanacetum coccineum; assembly: GCA_026074375.1. Taxonomy (NCBI): domain Eukaryota; kingdom Viridiplantae; phylum Streptophyta; class Magnoliopsida; order Asterales; family Asteraceae; genus Tanacetum; species Tanacetum coccineum. The sequence goes on along the minus strand of BQNB010023105.1, from coordinate 37,703 downwards.
TATCGAAAGTTTTCCAAGCAATTGCTTGTTTTCGGTTTTTGAGGAACGTTAATTGAGTGAGGTCTTTTCATCTTGGCTCAAAATCTTTGAAATTATAACTAAAAGTTTGTTATTATCCTCTAAGAATGCTTACTCGAGATGCGAGGTATAACTCTTAAGTTCGATCTTCCCGGAATTTCATTTTTTTATCAAGTGAAGCACTCTTTGGTACAACAACTTTAAGAATCCATTTGAATCCGGTGTAGTCATCCTCCCTGGTGCTGGATAAAGGTAATGTATACTGTGAGAAGTGCATCAAGAAATGAGAAATGTCACCCTCGGATCGTAAGTACTTGAGCAATGAAAACTGGATGAAACTGGTTCATTCATCGATTGCTATAGAAAGCATCGGCTTCTACAAATATAGCAAAATCACTTTCATCAAAAGGATTTGAGTGTTGGAGATGAAGTAGAAACAATCAGATCGAATTGCGGAGAAAGGAATTGTTGTAAGCAACGGAAACGGAAATTCCAATGTACTTCTGTGAGTACTCTTCACAATTGACAATCGATGAGATCAACCCTTTATCATGATTCGAGATTGTTTAAAGAAATGGAAGGTGCATCTCCACATAAAGATTAGTAATGATTAGGTGAGCATCATTCCGGATCCAGGGGGTTGGTAGTAAGTTCTTTTCTTCCTTTATAAACATCCTATTAAAGCAGGAGCGTCCTAAGAAGGGTTTGCCGATATCAACGGTACTCGAGGATCGGCTATAAAATCAAGAACAACGAAATCGGCGGGAAAGTAAAATTTACCTACTTTGACAAAAACATTTTCAGCTACACCGGTTGGTTTGGAAATTTGTAACTGTCGGCAATTCTAAAACGATTTTTGTTTCGTTAGCCCCTGAGAGTTGAAAAGCTTTTTCCAGATGGATAAAGGCATGAGATATGATACTTACACCTAAATCGACAAGGACTAAAGTAAACTATCGAACTCGAAAAATCACATGGAATGAGAAATCGATCGGAGGGTCCACCTATCTTTTCTGGAAGGCTATTTAAGGACAAACCGTACACAAATTTCATTCAACAACGGTGTTTTGCCATTTCGATTAGTTGTCTTAATTATTTTAACATCTTTTTTGAACCGGAGCAAACTTTGGCATATGGAATGTGAGCATCCGCGAACTTGCTCAAATAGAAGAGTACGGAAGATTTCCATAAACTTTAAGCAATGATAATCATCCTTTCACGAATCTTTGGTTTAATGAGTCTCGATGGGTAAGAGCACAATAGGTTCGGCTTTGTTGGCAACGAAAGAAGGTTCTCCAACTTGGGTTCCTTTGTCTTGGATATGTTTCTTGGATCCAATGTAGGAGGATGTTGGCAATCTCGGTGCTCGTTAGCCGTATCCTTTGTACCACACTTTCCTTTTCCCCCACCTGCGGTGGAATCGAGGTCATCGTATGAAACACCACTACGAGTTGTAATTGCCTTGGCTTCATTTCTTGGGTTTGGAATGGTATTGCTAGGTAAAGAACTTGAACTTGAAGGTTGATTGGAATTGCCTAAATCATCAAACTTGCTACAAAGACTTGTTAACAAACTTGTAACATTTGTCATTTGATTTTGCAATCCTTGATTTTGATTTTGCACATTCTTCAATATCGCATCATTCTGTTTTAACCGAAGCATTTCAAAAATCAGTTTTCAAAACACTATTTTGAAGTTGTGAGCGCGTGTAAAACGATTCAAGTGCAGTTGTTTGGTATGGAGGAGTTTGATAAACTTGATTTGGATGTTTAATAACGTTTTTATTAAAGTTTGTTCCACTGTTTTGATTGAAATTAGAATGGTCCCCCCCTTGTATCGTTTGGTTGTTTGAACATTCGGATGATTTGAAACCCTGGAAAGGGGGGGACCCGGTGGTTATCATTTACATGCCAAATTGGAAGTTGGTTTCTTTGGAGAAAATTACCAACGGTTCGTTTGTTGAAAGTTGTTGATGTTGTCATGAAAACGGAAAATCATTTCCACCACGAGTTAACGAACAAGAATGATTAAAAATGGTGATTATTGATCCACAAGTGACACATACTGGAGATCCTCACTCTGCTTTACTGGTTGCAGGAGTAGTAACAACTAAAGCTTTCATTTGATTCATCATTGGTTCATCTGATGTCATCTTATCCACCGGAGAGAAGCGCTATTTGTATGCATATCGAAAGAATTATTAGAAGATGAAGAATTAGAAAGAGGAGCAACCGTACTCACACTTAAACAGACACCCTTCTAGAGTAACGAACTTTGACTTGCTTCATAATTGACTAAACGCTTCCTTGAGGCATCTTATCTAATAAATTGCCACCTGCGCAGAATCTAAGGCATCTTGATCGTTTGAATTCAAAGAATTGTAAAAAGTATCGAGTTGGTGGAGTTTCGAGAAGCCATGGTGAGGACATTGACGAAGGAGTCCTTTAAAATGTTCCCATGCTTCGTTGAAAGTTTCATTGGGTTCCTGGAAAAAATTGGTGATTTTGTTTCGAGGTAAGTTTTTTGATGTGGAAGAATTGGTTTTTATGAATTTTGAAACAAGGTCGTCCCATGTGAGAATTGATCTTGGAGGTTCCTTGTCTAACCAATCTCGGGCTTCGCCGTCTAAAGAAAAAGGGAAAAGCAAAAGCTTAACCGAAGTGTTCGGAACTTCTGGATGTCTAAACGTTGAAGTGACCTTGTTTAAAAAATCGAAGTGATTGTGGGATCTTGTCTACCCGAAAACTTATACTCTGCACAAGACTGATAAAGTTGTTTGAGCTCGAAATTGTAGCATTGATTTGGTGGGAAACAACTATAGCATCTTCATAAACCTTTACGATAGTGCTTGTAACAATGGGCCCATTGTTCGAATAGTCGGCCATTGAACATACGTTTTGATTCAACAATTTGGTTCTCCGTAGATGTTTGTCGACGTCTTCGAGATTGCGAACGAGTGCGCATAAAAAGAAAAAAACTAACAATAAAAAGCAAAACTCTACCCCTATTAATTTTTTTTTCAATAAATTTTAACGTTACAGCAAAGAGACTGTAAACCAAATAAATACTCATAGACTACAAACATCCAAGCACAAAAAAATTCAGCATCATCAAACTATACCCCTAACTACTGGGTTATCCTCCATGCGCCATACAAAATCCTCGTTGACGCAATCGCACCTGACAAACCCCACAAAGGTTCCAACTACAAAATTTCGCTTGCCGAAACACGCCCCACCGGCCTTGGCAGTTTAAATTACTTTCTCGTTAGCTCTTGAAAATTGCTTTTCAAGAGAGCCGTCACGTCGATGACACAAAAAGGCAAGTGTTAAAATCTTAGATAACGATTTGGGAACCAACACAGTACAACCGAATTGAAATGATAACACCTCCGTTGATAGGTTATATCTTGGTATTTTTACCAATTGGTGATTTTTATTTCTTTAATTAAAAGGAAGATTTTTTTATATTTTTGATGTTTTTCTATTTTTTTTATCTTTTACTTATACTAAAAAGAAAGGAAAATATTTTTTTTTACTTTTTATTTTATGATTTTTTTTTTGGATTTTTGAATTATAAAACAAAATTGAAACTTTCTAAATCGAAAGGATCTTCAAACCAAATCAACAAACACAAAACGTAGGAATCGTAAACACTAGTCCCCGGCAGCGGCGCCAAAAACTGATTATAGTTTTACTACACCTAAAATATAATATAAAATAATATAATCCCGAGAGTAATTAAGAAAATTACCAAGTTACCCTTGATAAAATTCACTCTCGAAAATATATATAATATAATATATAATACGTATATTAAACCGGGTAAGTATGATCACCCGGGTCGTTATCCCCAATGACTAGTGAAATTGAAACCACGTTTAGGTTCGGATCCTGATTTGAATGAAGCAAAGATATTTGATTTGGTTTCTAGAAATAAAAGCCCTAATTTTTTTATCTTTTTATAAGAGTTTAATTAAATTAATTAAAAATTAAACCTAATTACTAATTAAAACTAATAAACTTAACTAACAACTTAACTAAGGACTGAGGGTGCAAAAAACTAAGGAACTTAACGGGGAAACTAACAAACTAACGGAGGGACTAACTGAAAAAGCTAGATCGAAAATTAACACTTCTACCCTAGAGAATTATCTACCCCGATCACAAATAAAGTCCAATAAGCATTCGAATTTAAAGATCTTAAAATGAAAAAACCCCCTCCAAAGACGCAAAGGTTGTAAAGGAAGCTCAGTGGGAATCAAAATTAATAAAGGCTAAACTTGGGCCAAAACTGCACAAATAAGCCAAAAAGAACTTATCTTTAAGCTGTTACAAAAAGGAGGGCTTAACCCTTGGTTTTAAAAAATAAGCTATAAAAAACTCAAACTAGTTCAAATTGAAAAAGAAAGAATTCTGAAGAGCTTAAGATAACTCTTCTAATAAATGAAAAGAAATTAAAGCTTAAACCACTTTTATGTTACTGAAATTGATCATGAACTAAGCAAACTCAGGAACTAAGCAAAGTAACAAAAAATCCAAATAAGCTAAAAACCTTAATAAGCTACACTAGACTTTAAAACTTTATCGACTTATCAAACTACTTATTATCTATCTAAATAAGCTATAAAATCTAGTCTTTTAAGCTAAATTAACAAAATAAAATTCTAAAGTTTCTAAGTACTGTTTTTGGAATTTTAACTTTTTGACAGCAAAAATAAGCTAGGAAAATAAGCTAGAAAATGAAATCTAAAACTTATTCTATATTCAGCTATGTGAAAACTCAAATCCTACTAAATTTGATAAACTAAATCCTAAAATTACTGTTCTAAATTAAGCCCAGAAGTCAGCAATACTAACTGATGTTAGTACTGCTAGTGTAAAGGTTCAACAGTACTTTCACTTGAAGGTACTGCTGAAGCAAATGGACTTTTAAGAACAGAATTAAGCAATGAAATAAGCTAGACAATGACAGTACTAAATCTAAGATAAGCTATAACTAAACTTAATCCTACTTGAATTCCTAGCAAAAAATCTAAGTTGGCAGTACTAACTTATGGTTAATACTGGTAGTGTAAAGATTCAGCAGTACTAACCTATGTTAATACTGCTAGTGTAAATCAAGAGTGCACTAAACCAAACACCCCTTTTAGATTATGACAGATTTGAGAAAAACTTTTTAAGAGAAATCTAATGAACAAATACTAAATACCAGATAAAAACTAGCTTAAAACAAACTTATCAATCATGATTAAACAACTGAATAAGTAAAATTCTAAGATCTTAACTAATTAAGCTAATATTTTTGGATTTTATGAGTTTTTATGAACATAAATAGTAACTAATGATCTAATAACTATTTTAAGACAAAAACAGACTTGAACATTTAACTAATAAGCCCTAGACTGATATATAACACTAATAAGCAAAAAGAATAAGCCAAATAAAGCATATCATAACATAGCAAGCAATAATATCATTATTTAAAACTAGAATTTAAAGGAAAATGAAAGAGAAACTTACAAACTCCTCTAGCTAAACAAGAGGACCAATAAAGGCAGCTACAAGCTCCCTAGCTTATTAGATAAGCTAGGGTAAAGTCCTTGGGATCTCTTCCAAGTTAAGATCCCCTTCCAAAAGCTCTAATCCAATTAGATCCATGTAAGATTTAACTGATTTAAAAGGTAAGATAAGATTAATACTGAATTCAATAAGCTCTATTTCAGCTATAACTGAAGAGCTTTAAAAATACTTATTAAGAGAATTTATGAAAAAGGAACTTTGAGAGATTAAGAAAAACTGAATTTCATTAATGAAAGTTACTGATTACATAACTTGGAAAGGAAATTACAAAACATTTTAAGGAAAAATTACATTTAAGAAAACTACGAAATTTAAGCTTAAACTAAATTGCTAAAAAACTAGATATATATAAAAAAAAACTACTCCTCCTCGTGTGTGAGAAGTGAGGCCTATTTATAGGTCCTGAAAGAAGATTCTAGCCCCCCTTACCCTGCTCTCTAAACTTTCAATCTTGGCCAATCATTTCTTCAATCATTTGAGCTTCATTTGTGGCCGTTTGATCAAGTTGTGGACACCTGAAAGATTGCCAAGCTTGTCATTCCATTGATGTGACTTATGTGCTTCTATTTGTGATGTTTTTAGCACAAAAAAAACCCTCATAAATTTTGTTGCTTTCCAACACCATTTTGATGTGACCATTTGATTGGAGAGGTTAAGTAACCTTATGATAAAGAATGATTTGATCCCTTCTATTGTCTTAGAGAGCTCATGATAGTGACCTATCACCCTAATGTTGGAAAACCCCTTTGATTTACCTGCTAGGTGAAACTGGAAAGAAAGGTGAAACCAGTAAAAGTGATTGCTGCCGACAATTTTTTTCTACAGTTAAAACGGTTAACGCTTTGAACATATTATCACTTCAGTCCCTCTCTTATCATTTCCCCATTATTTCAAGTGTATAAATAACTTACAGGATTGCGAAGATAGGTCCTTGGAGTTGTTATAAAAGGAAGATGGGCTTTGTTTGACTTTTATTGACCATAGATTGACTGGATTTGGCTGAGGCTTGACTTTCCTGGCCTTGCTTCCGGCTTTTGAATCTTTGGCTTCTTTTTGAACTCTTCTGATTCTCGTGTCCGTGTTTGCTTGCTTTTGACTTTTTCTTGTGATTTTTACTTATCCATACCTGCACACACAAAACATAAATACAAGCATATTTTGCTATATATTGGTCTTATGTTTTGGTCAGAATTGCTTATTTAGGTATAAACAGCTATGTGTATTCTACACTACAGAGTAGGCTAATAAGACTAACTAACTGGCCTTACAAGAAGCTTGAGTTGCTTTCCTTTCGACAAGCAACACAAGTGAGGGCATGTTGAAAAAGCTTTGTAGTAAAACCTCTGACAAGGTTTTCCCTTCCAAGTCCTGTTCAGGTTTGAAATTTACATGACCCAACCTCCTATTGCCATAAGTTAGATTCATCAGTTGTAGCTTTTTCAATTAAACAAGCCAAACCTCCTAAAGGAACAAAGTTCTCTAAATTGAAACTATACAAAATTGATTTGTCTGGGGACTTTAAGTAATATTTGATTTTCATCAGTAACTTAAATCAGGAGACAAAACAAGACATTCAGAGTCAGAGTAACAGAACCTTGTTCTTTTTGTCACACATTTGTGACACAGAAAAGAGAATTGTAAATCTGAAGTTCTTTCATAAAGCTTACATCTTCAAAATCTAACTTTACAGTTTTATTTTCCCTTTACCAGTAAATACCCTTTACTACCTCCAAAGGCAACAAACAGGCCACCATTAAAGTCTTTGAAAGTCAGCAAGGTAAGCCTTGTTCCCTGTCATGTGCCTGGAACATCCACTATCAATAATTCCTTTATTCTTTAGAGATCTATGTGGATTATCCTGCACATTTAAAAGAAAGTGATTAGACTCTCTTAGGGACCCAAGCCTGTTTGGGCTTGAGTCTGCCTAGTGGATCTTTAAAAGTATAATAATTTCTAAATGCTAGATCCACCATTGTATTTGAGATAATGTTATTGTTGTAACCTGGTGTTCTCCATTACAACCTTGCGGATGACTCTTAACAGCAGTGTATTCATTTTCCCCCAACAGTACTAACTTCTTTTACCTTAACAGTATAAACTTTTTGGTTTGAAAAATTTGTTCTTAGTACTGTTGTTCTTTTGAAAGGCCTTGATGATGGTGAATGTTTTGTTAAAAACATTGCTGATCCTAGAATATCATTCATAATAGGGCTTAACATATTTAAACTTTCAACCAGTGCTAGTTAGTAGTGTCCTTTTTGTTAACTTTTTGTCTAGCAGTACTAAAACTGATAGTACTGCTAGCTTTAGCAGTAATTAACTGGATTAATTCTAGTTCTTGTTTGTACTTGTCTAAAGGAACAAAATGATTTTGTTTGTTTACGCCTTGAAGAAACAATGTTCCAAGTTGGTTTCCTCTCCCCTGAACTTTACCTTCAGACATATTTTGTATATTTAGGTCACCTTGTTTACCAATTTTACAAGATTAATCACAATCTCTTATTAAATGACTAAAACTACACAACAAAGACATGCTCTTTACAGTAAACTCTTATCTTGCCCCAACTCTATGTGTTAACCAAAGGTTTTTGACTAATGTGTAGACATGAATCTTAACATTTTCCTAGGAGTTTTTACTTGCTGTTAGCAAAAAAACTAGGTTGCATTAAGTCTTTTAGTTGCAGCAAGCCACATTCCATCATTCACGATCACTGATTCATACTTCTTCAATGATAGGAGCATCAGACCAAACCTTAGGTTGAACTTTTACATTTGATTCATTGACAACTGGTTCAGACACTAATTCAGAAGGTTTCGATTAATGTTAAGAGTCCACATTATCAAGTTCTAATTGTTTTAGAAACAGATTCACTAGGTTGAATTCTTTTGTGACCATATGTATATTGTGAGTCATCTATTTCAAAACATCAGTCCAAGGGCAAATAAATTCCGGTATGGGTGGGGGAACGCATTACATTCTGATGTTTTAACCAAGCCTTTTAAGCAAAGGTAAGATTTTCAAAATCACTTTTAATTCCCAAAAAGACACTTTGGAAAACTTCATTTTCAAAACATCAAAATCCCACATAACGTAATCACCAAACCTCGCCCAAATTTTATACTGGCACTCACAGGATAATTTACAATTTTAACCAAGATTTTTTGAAGATAAATTCCATTTGTCTACACTTACTTCCCAAATCATCTTTTTCCTTTTTGAGCTTTAGCCAACAATTTCTATGGTATAGTTTAGAACATCTGTTTTATCATCTAAATATATTTTTCAAATTTGATTTTTTGTTCATACCAAAGTTGACCTTGTTGATGGGCAACTAACTGTGCTTCAACTTTCTTAAGACCCTGAGTATAAGCCTTTATTTCTACGCTAGCATCACTAAGTTGCTCTCTCTGAGCATCATATAGTCTTTTAAGGTTAGCATAAGACTCTTTACACTCATTTGAACATACCTGTGTGTCTGATCCTGAGCTGTTGCTAGCCATGAAAGCAAAGTTTTCATCATCTTCTGAATGAGTTGTCCAATCAACACTTTCTCCATCACATTCACCAAATGCTTTATGAACTCCTACTTCCTGTCTATTCTGCTCCATCTTTATTCCAGAATTCCCATCCAACCTCCTTCTGTTATCTTCCTTGTTCTACACTCTCATGCAAAATGCCCTTATTTTGTGGTAGTTTTAGCATCCCACTTTGGTTTTAATCAAATCCAACAGGTTCTTTTGCCATTAAACGTACTATCCAACCAGTCTTCTGTAAACTTCTTTATATTCTCAGGGATATCATTGCCACTTGCCATTTTAGTCCATTTTAATATTTTCTTCAAGGTCATATTCAATCAACTTGCGGTCTATTCCTCAATGATCCAATTGAGGACAACTTGATTGACTTGCAAGCAAGTAATATGATAAAGGTTTTTGTTCATGCTTTGAATAATACCATATTTATTGGAAACACCATGACGGTACTAACATCATTAGTACTGGCTGTGTTTTCTAAAACAAAGGCCTACATTTTGCAAGTTGGAAGATGATGCATAGAGCCTTTTACATCAATTATTCCAAAGACTCTAGATCGTTGTACAAGTCCATCAAACTGAGACTGTCTATTCTGGTTATTGTTCCTCATAATTAAGGGAAAACTTGTAACCAAGCAGAAGGTAGAGATCTCAGAACTTTCTTGAATTTGCATCTTCAGTTAGATACACCTGCACCTGAATCTCTAAACTGACTGAGAAGACTCTGGAATCTCTCATAGCCTTATGTGAATACCATCTGTGGTCGGATACAGTGAATTCTTCAACTGTTACTTTCAAGATGTACTTCTACATCTTTTTTTGGGATATCATCATTTCACTCAAATCTGGATTTGATGGCATTCCACATCTCTTTGGCATTAGTCATCTTATGGATTTTAGCAAGAATGATCTTGCTGGTATGGCATTAGCAAGGTTGTCCTGGCTTTTCTTTCTCTTTCTCCGGCCCTACTTCTTTCTGCTGTATTAGGAGGCAAAATTTTAAGTTGTCCGTTGTATCCAGTTTTGACTGCACAGGACATTCCATTTTTGGATAACCATACCCAAATTAGAATAGTCTATGCAGCCAAGTATGTTCAATCATCATAGCCCATGTGCATATTACTCCCTTTTTGAGATTAGTAGCTTTATGTTGAGACTGTATGAGGAGTTTTGTTGTGTTGGTGTTTTTGTGTTGCTGTTGGAGGTGATGGTGGTGAATCTCATCTTGTGTTTCAGACAGTTAGATCTGTTGGTTGTAGATGAATAACATTATTTATCTGTACCTCTTGTTCAGATAGTTTCTCAAAGCCCTGAGACCACTTGAAGGTCCTAATAACTGAATGATCTTTGCAAGCCTATCAAGGATGATAGCCAAAGATGTATAGAGAAACAAACGACTATTTAGAACAATGACTATGAATACTATGTGTTAATAGCCGAATCTTAATCACAGTACAATGAATAACAAATGAACAACAGAATACCACCTTTATTAAAGTGTTCTTGAGGTAATTACGGATTGCTAACATATGATATGCCTTTAACATTGTGTATAATGTCTGTAATCTTCTCATTCATATAAATTCAACACCTAAGTAAACTATGCGCGAGCAAAGGTGATCCTTTTATATACTAAGGATATCCCTGAAAAAAGCTTACAAAATCTTTTTCTAAAATATCCTCAAAAATATCTTTTAAATATCTTCTTCAACGGTACTAACTAAAACTTTCTACTAAACGGTACTAACAACTAACAAGTACTGAACTCAATTTGTAACTGTCTGGTACTATGTTAAAACTGACAATACTAACTATTTGTACTGGTCCGTACTAATTAAAAAACATTAAATCCTAACAACTTTTAAACCTTTATCCGCTTCGCATATTATCGATGGGCCTTATGTAAACTTCACTAGTTAATCAATGCACGATGTTGGATTTTAAAAAAAAAACGTACCCTTAGAGGATCCGCTCTTTGTATCTTGTGTGATGTGTGATTATGTTGTCACGCCCCCGGACAACGGTGTATTCCCTGAAAGGCCCCAGTATGGGGGTTTGACATATTGGTAATCTAGAGCCAAGGTATTAGAGACACAGGTAGTAAATATCAAGGTCAAGGCTATAACTAGTATTGATCCTATGTGCTTTTACTTGCTTACATATATATCTTATAATAATAGCATTTAATATATATAAGTACTAATTATATATCATATTGCCATAATTACTTTATTCATTAATTTGCCATATCATATTTTTGCATCATGCTTATCTTCTTGATTTTGCTTGCACGTTGCATGGTTTCATATAAAGAGATTTATATAAACTTGTGCTTGTGCAGGTCATGGCTGCTCCTATTATTTCTATTTCGTATGATTCATCTAAGGAGAACGTGGGTTCTCATGCCCCACGAGTGATTCTCTTTGGTTCTATTCCTGCTATTATCCCTGTTATCCTTGAAGTTCCTATTGTTCTAGCTGACCCTATAGTTACACCGGAGGTGGGGACAGTTCCGGTCCTCTTACCTACCAAGGCACTTGATTTAGTGGACTATTCATCTTCTTTTGATTCTGATCTATCGAGATTCTTTAACCTCTACCTACCACACAAGATTTTGGGCCATTGGTATAATCCCTTTTTGTGTTTTGAATGACTCGGAATGGCGGATGAGTGAGTCCTCGCTGTTGAGTAAGAAGACCCGTATCATCATCATATATACTCTTGCACCATTATTATTGTTTTTCCCCTTGTACTGTTTGTTGCCCAAACCCTGAGATTCGTCGATGGGCCTCGATTCTTTCCAAGAAAAGAAAACGACCCCGTTAGGCTATTCCCATCGGTCGACTGTTTATCGCACAACTCCCAACAACAATGGGCCGCGTAGGTTGTTGACTGTGAGGAAGAGAGTTGGACCCATTCCAGCTCATAGACTTGCATGAGAATGTTTCTCATCATTATCAGATCGTCATTCTTCACCATAAAGGATTCATCTTCCTTCTATTCCACCTTCAGATCAATTCTCTCCTTATCCGGACATAACACGCCAATACCATCGATGCTGATTCATCTATACCTAGAGATTTGTTTCATCGATCACTGCTATGGACTTCACAGACGGTAGTAAGGCTTTCAAGACATTAGAGGTCCTGTACCATTGTCAACCCTTACCCACCGACTACAACAGATCATCCTTAGGTTCACTTCTGATAGGTCATTAGATTCATCTTCACCTCATTCATTCAAGGCCATCTCGCAGAAGAAGGCTCCTACGTGCTATCGATACCATCACTACTCATGTTTTGAGAGTCGATAGCCCCTACTCCTACTGATCTTTTACCACCTCGCAAGAGGTTTAGAGATTCATACTCACCAGAGGATAGCGGAGATTGGAGCATACGAGGGTGGATACTACGATGCAGATGTGTTGGCAGATGTAGGTATTAGTTGAGGAGTTGTAGCTCACCTGAAAGGATGGTGTAAGGTATAGGAGTTTGAGATGCTGCTAGTGATGTTTGGGAGGATGATTAGGAATATGAGCAAAGGCTAGTGCGGCTGACACTAGAGAGATCGCTAATAGATCCACTTGGCTATTGGTATATGTCTGAGTCTTCTAAGAGAGGTATTCAGATCTTGAGATACTAATTTATGATATATGTTCACTACCATGTCAGAGGTTCGTATTGCTATGGATTACTGAGAATTGATGACCACTTAGAGACAGTTGGAGCTAGTCATTTAGTGGCTAGTGGAAGAAAGTAGTTTGGTTGCGAGGACTAGGAGTTTAAACTAGAGTACCTAAAGGTCTGAGCCACTTGAGTATAGAAGATAGATCAGATTTGCAGAACTTCTTGGCACATGGCACTTCGCATGAGGAGTTTCATCAATTTCGTAATGATCCGTGATGATACTCGGAGGAGACTTAGGTAGGTTGGAGACGTATGTTAGAGACATTTGGGTTTTTGTCCCTTAGACCTAGTAGTACCAGTTCATGTAGGACATTAGACTAAGTTAGGTCTAAGATGTTGGCGTAGAAATAATCATAAACAATGTACCTATTTTGGATTAGTCGATAACCAACTAGCTTATATTCATGAAAATGAAAAGCTTGTTTGATTCTCGTTATTCATCTATAATTGTTATTTATCTTGTTCTGAAAAAACAAGTTCTAATGAATTCCTAAAAAACCTCATTTTACCATTTTATAAATGGCTAAATCTCGTATCGAAACTCATACGTGTGTTATGTCTTGTGACATAGAACAATGACTACACAGAAAACACTCGGCAACCGGTATGACCCCCTGAAGCATGTTCGATAGAACTCGTTAACGCGACCCTGTAGAAGAAGTGTGGCTGCACAGAGGTGGCTCGTAGCTCCAATGCTCTCGGGCTAGAATCAAAGCCAGAACGTATAAGTGATGACGATAAAGGAAATTGCTGTAATGGAAAATATTGAAATGGAAATGGTGAGAAGGGAAATGGCAAAAAATGGGTAAATCCCAAACGAAGAATTGGTAGAGGTGATAGACTTAGTGCTAGAGAATTGCACATAGCAGGACCTTCATGAAGTGTCAACCACTTAACTTTAAGGGAACGGAAGATTTTCGGGTTGATAAGGTGGATTGTAAGGAAGATGTAAATAGTGGTTCCATATATCAGCAATTGTTCCAGAGAAAACTAGTCAAGTATGCTATACCTTTGCACACTGTTAAACAGTGCACTAACTTGGTGGTACTCACATAAGAGGACTATTAGGACTGAGGCTGAATTCGCAATGTCATGGAGAGAGCTCATGAAGCTAATAACTAAAGTGTACTGCCCAAGAAATGAGATTCAAAAGATAGAATCTGAGCTGTGGAATTTGACCGTGAAGAACAATTATTTGGCTGCTTATACTCAAAGATTTCAAGAGTTGCCTATGATGTGCACCAAGATGGTCCTAGAAGAGGAGGACCGGGTTGAGAAATTCATTGGAGGACTCCCCGATAACATCCAAGGGAATGTAATTGCTGTTGAAACTTCAAGACTGCAAGATGCTGTTCGCATTGCTAACAACCTAATGGACCAAAAGTTGAATGAAATGCTAGAAAAATGTAGAGAAAAAAATAAGATTGGAGGTCAATCAGAAGACAACCGATGGACAGCTGCACACCAATTCAAGAGGCCAAATGTAGGAGTCAAAAGTGGCGAGAGCTTAAAACGGACTGCAACAATGAGAGAAAACCATATAATGGATCGTTGCCTTTCTGCAACAAGTGTAAGCTTCATCATGAAGGGCCTTGCACTGTGAGATATGGGAAGTGTAACAAGGTTGGGCATCTGACCTGGGATTGTAAGGTCACTAACCCCGCTACTTCCAACCAGAGAGGTCAAGTAGTGAATCAGAGAGTTGTAACCTGTTTCGAGTGTGGAAGGCAAGGACACTATAGGAGTGATTGCCCAAAGTTGAAAGATCAAAATCGTGGAAACAGGACTGGAAACAAGAATGGTGTTGGTGAAGCAAGAGGAAAAGCTTATGTGTTGGGTGGAGGAGACGCTAACCCCGATTCCAATGTCGTCAACGGTACGTTTCTTCTCAATAACCATTATGCTTCTATGATTTTTGATTTGGGCGCCGATAGAAGTTTCATGTCGACTACTTTTAGTACTTTGCTTGATATAACCCCCAATACTTTAGACGTTAGCTATGCTGTCAAATTAGCCGACAGGAGAATTTCTAAAACTAATACCATACTTAGAGGTTGTACATTAGGGTTGTTAGGTAACCCATTCAATATTGACCTAATGCCCGTAGAACTTGGTAGTTTTAACGTCACCATTAGCATGGATTAGTTAGCGAACCATCATGCGGTGATCGTTTGTGATAAGAAGATTATGTGAATTCCCTATGGAGACGAAGTTTTGATAGTTCAAGGTGATAGAGATGGCAAAGGAGAGAAGACGAAGTTGAGCTTATAAATCCGTGCACAAAAGACACAAAAATATATAAATCAGTTGCCTAATTTTTCTAGCACAAGTGATGAAGAAGGAAATCGAGAACGAGTCAGAGGAGAAGCGACTTGAGGATGTGTAGACTGTATGGGACTTTTCGGAGGTTTTTCCAGAAGACTTGCCTAGATTACCGCCTACGCGACAAGTTGAATTTCAAATTGACTTGGTCCCTGGTGCTGCACCTGTGGCGCCCCCCGTATAGATTAGCACCGTTGGAACTGCAATAGTTTGTCTAATCAGCATCTACAAGAACCTTTCGGCTGACAGGGATTTATAAGATCGAGTTCGATCACATTTGGGAGCCCGTCTGTTTGTCAAAAAGACGAAAAGATCTTTTCCAGATGTTATCGATTACCCGAGGAGGCTGAACAAGCTTGCTGTGAAGAATCGATATCCACTTCGAGAATCGATGACCTGTTTGATCAGTTGCAAGGATCAAAAGTCTACTCTAAGATCGACTTGAGATAATGATTAACACCACAACACTGAGTACGGAGAGTAAGACATTCAAAGACCACGTAATAGATACGCTACGATCACTATGATTTCAAGTGAATGTCGTTTGGACGACCAACGCACCGACGGAATTCAAGTTATCTGATGAATCATGTTGTGCCACCATACCAGTATAAAACATGATCATTTTTATTGATGACAACTGTATCTTACACCAAGAGCGAATGAAGAGCACGCATAAAAAAACACCATAAGTTAAACCTGGAGTTGCATTAAGAAAAGGAATTGTACGCAGTTTTTGAGTGTGAATTGTGCCGCGAAGGTAACATATCTGGTCACATGATTGATAGTGAAGGCATTCAAGTGGACCCAACTAAGATTGAGTCAATCAAGGATTGGCATCGCCCAAGACTCCGACAGAGATTCATTCAATTCTAGGTCGTGCGGGCTATTACCGATGATTTATCAAAGGTTTCTCAAAAATTGCCAAGCCTATGATGAAGCTGACTCAAAAGAACGTGAAGTTTGATTGGAGTGAAAAGGCAGAAGCTGAATTTCAACTGTTAAAGCAGAAGTTATGTAGTGCACCGATTTTGGCTTTACCCGAAGGTAGTGAAAACTTCATGGTTTACTGTGATGCTTATCTCTAAAGGATTAAGGCGTAGTTTTGATTGCAAAGGGAGAAGTCATAGCCCCCCCACCCCCCCCCCCCCCCCCCCCCCCCCCCCCCCCCCCCCCGCCCCCCCCCCCTACGCGTCACAACCAACTTAAGATTCAAGAGAAAGAATTACACAAACACATGGACTATATAGATAAGAGCTGTAGTGTTTGCTCTCAAAATGTAAAGACATTATTTGTACGACACGAAATGCGTTGTGTTCACTGATCATAAGAGTTTGCAACATATTCTAGATCAGAAAGAGTTGAACATGAGACAACGTAGATGGTTAGAGCTGTTGAGTGATTACGACTATGAGATTCGTTATCATCCAAGAAAAGCGAACGTGGTGGCAGATGCCTTGAGCCGAAAGGAACAGAATAAGCCACTACGAGTTTGAGCTTTAGTTTTGACGATTGGTCTAAACCTCCCTGTGTAGATCTTTAGAAGCACAGTTTAGGCAGAAAGAGAGAATTATAAACTAATATTTTGTGTGGTATGATTAAGAAGCTAGAGCAACGTACTGATGGAACGTTATGCTTGAATGAGAGAAGTTGGATACCCTGTTTTGGTGACTTAAAAGAGTTGATTATGAATAAATCGCATAAGTCAAAGTATTCAGTACATCCTGGATCGGACAAGATGTACCAAGATTTAAGAACTGTTTATTGGTGGCCGAAATATGAAGGCCCCCTTTATTTGAGATTGCCACCTACGTCAGTAAATGTTTGACTTGTGCCAAAGTCAAGGCCGAATACCAAAAACCATCCGGTTTGTTGGTTCAACCTGTGATCCCAGTATGGAAGTGGGAGAACATTACTATGGATTTCGTTACTAAGTTGCCAAAGACGTCGTCTGGTCAAGATACAATTTGGGAAATTGTAGACCGACTCACAAAATCTGCTCATTTCTTACCATTGAAGGAAACCGACTCAATGGAGAAGTTGACGAGACAATACTTGAAGAAAGTAGTCTTGAGGCATGGAGTGCCGGTTTTGATTATTTCTGATCGAGACAGTAAATTTACATCTCATTTCTGGAAATCACTGAACGAAGCCCTAGGTACTCAATTAAATATGAGTACGGCTTACCATCCACAGACTGATGGTCAGAGTGAGAGAACCATCCAAACCTTGGAGGACATGCTACGTGCTTGTGTGATTGATTTTGGGAAAGTTTGGGATAGACACCTACCTTTGGTGGAGTTTTCTTACAACAACAGTGATCACACGAGTATTAAAGCTGCACCGTTTGAAGCTCTCTACGGCCGAAAATGTCGATCGCCTATTTGTTGGGCTGAGGTTGGAGACGCTCAGCTCACTGGTCCAAAAATTGTTCATGAAACAACTGAGAAGATCATTCAGATCAAGAAGCGTATTCAAGCTGCACGAGATAGACAGAAGAGCTATGCCGACAGGAGACGTAAGCCATTGGAGTTTGAGGTTGGAGATAAGGTCATGTTGAAAGTGTCACCGTGGAAAGGGGTGATACGTTTCGGCAAACGGGGGAAGTTGAACCCTCGCTATATTGGACCTTTCAAAATTCCTTTGATAATTGTAGGAAAGCTTGCGTATCGACTTGAACCTCCATAACATTGAGCCGAGTTCATAACACCTTTTCATGTTTTCAAACCTAAAGAAGGTGTTTCGATACGAACCCAACTAGCTAATTCCCATTGGATGAGATCCAAATTGGATGACAAGCCTTTAAATTTCATTGAGGAACAATTAGAAATATGGATCGGAGAAGTTAAAATCGGCTGAAGTAAGCGGCATTCAATCTTCGAAGATCCATTGAAATTGGAGACGAGGGCCCGAGTTTGACTTGTAGCGCGAAGACCAAAATGAAGAAACAGTAACCTCCCACCCTTATTCGTTAACCTCGTCACAGTCTAAAGCTTTGAGGACAAAGGCTTCTTAACGGGGAAGAATGTCATACCCAAAAATTTCTAGTCAATATTTTAAACTTTTCCGATCATTATCTTTTATTTTTATACGTTACGTTTAAATCCGGCAGTTTACCGGGAAGTTAACCCGCGTAAATCTGAAAAACGTCATCGGAAGCGTTTCGACTTTGGATTTTGATAAGTTTAGATATTATATGAGTTATTTTATCTTTTCTAAGTGTTTCGTAGTTTACGATCACTCCTGGTATATATTTTTACGTCTTCACGTTTAAATTGCGTTTTTCACGTTTTTGACCTAACGGAACCCCGGAAACTCGAAATGTTTTCGTGTAAACTTTATTTATCATCCATCTCATGTTTGTGAGTCAAGAATTTCGTTCACACTCTTCTCTTGATATATTGTGGACGCCTAAACCTAAACCAAATGCACCATAAGCCTTGAAATTAATTAAATGACATCTATTCTTGAACTTCCCATGCATGTGGGTGAAAGTGACACATGAGAGAGTCCTTCTCATGCACAATTTCTCAATTTTGACAACAACATGTGATACTTGCACCCTTTGACTTCATTTGACCTAATAAAGACCAACTTATACATCTATAATGAACCAAGGCACAAAAATTTTGAACCACATGGTCTTTGTGGCTATGTTTCGGCCGAACCACACACAAACACACTTTTGGTGTGTGTTGATTGCTTACTTGGTCATATGGTGACTCAAAACCCTAGACCTTATCCTATATAAACCTTGTTATACTCATTTTAGGTCATCTCATTAATTTCACAAGTCACCAACAAATTTTTTCTCTCCCTCCTTCCCTCTTGAAGCCCACGACTCACACACACCCTTTTAGGGTTTCCACATCTTTGATTTATATTAAGATTCAATCATTCCAAGTTCATTTCTAAGGTTACCTAAGGTGTTTGCAAGTATTAGTTTTTTGATTTAAGGGTTTTCTTCAAGATCTACAAATTAGGGTTTGGTTATTATTTGGGGTTTTTCAAGATCTAGTGATTTTGGGTATAGATATTGTGTTATTGCTTCTTGTTCTTCATTCTTGTAAGTGTCTTAGATCTTTCTTTGTGGTTTTCATTAAGTTTTCTTCTTATATGTTCAAGATCCATACATCCATATGTTGTGTTTTAATTTTTGAAAGATTTTAAAGCAAGATTTTTATAAATAATGATGCTACTTTGTTTCACTAGTTAAATTTTATGTTCTTGGTGAGATGAGAGTTGAATGAGAGTTGCAACAATAGAAATGAAGGGATTAGGTTAGATTTAGGTATGGTTTTGTTGTGGATTAGTTGTGAATAGAGATTATGCTAGACTAAGCACTATTGTGAAGTTTGGGTGGATTTTGATGGCGTTTTTGACAAAAAATACTTGCTGATCCGAAATGGTTTTGAGGTTTTGGTCGACCTAAAAATGTTTTCATTAGGTGTAAAAGTAGTTTTTGAAGAGCTTGTTTCAAATAGATAGTTTTTCATACGTCACACATTAAAATCGGACTTAAAACGACCAAGTTATAGTCAAATGGAACTTGAAACATTTTTTTGGCAAAATCAAGTGAATAGTTGCAAATGTAAATAGTAAAATGAGTTTTCGGACACTTTCGGACATTTTTGGTCCGAAAGTTGTGTTCATAGTACCTTTCACGTCTCGAACCTTAAGAAGTGCTTATCCGATGAACCGCTCGCGATTCCATTGGACGAAATCCACATTGATGAAAAGCTCCATTTCATTGAAGAACCAGTTGAGATTATGGACCGCGAAGTCAAGCGTTTGAAGCAAAGTCGCATTCCAATCGTGAAGGTCCGTTGGAATTCAAGAAGAGGTCCCGAGTATACCTGGGAACGCGAAGACCAAATGCAGAAGAAGTACCCTCATCTGTTCGCTAACCCTGCATCCGCATCTCGAGCTACGCCTTAAGCTTTGAGGACAAAGCTCTTTTAACGGGGAAAGGATGTCACACCCCGTAAATTCCCGGTTAGTATTCCGACCCACTCCGGTCATCTACTTTAAATTTTATTCGTTACGTTTAAATCTGACAGTTTACCGAGGAACTAAACTGCGTAAAAACTGAGAAACGTCACCGGACGCGTTCCGGCATCGATTATAAATTATTTTAGACATTATATGCGTTATATTAGCGTTCCTGAGTGTTTCGTGATTTTTAATCACTTTCGATATTAATTTTAGGGTTTTATCCTTTAAATTACGTTTTTCGCGTTTTTGACCAAAACGAAACCCCCGGAAACACGAATCTTGTTCGAGTAACTCAAGTTATCGTAATTCTAGTGTCATACTACTAAAAATTTCGTTCACCTTATTTCCCTAGCCAAAATGTGGCGCCTAAACTACAACAACATGTACACTTGAACTCTAAATTAAATCAACAAGCATCTTTCTTGAAATCCCATGCATGTGCTCATGCTTACACAAGATGGTGACACATGAGAATGTCATTCTCATGCACCATTTCTCATATTGATAAGACCATGTGTTTACTTACACACTCTTACATCTTTGACTAGCAAATTTAGAACCATAATCATATCACTTAAACATTAGCTAGAAAAATTGAACCATCTTGGTCCTTGTGAGCCCTCTTTGGCCGAACCACATGACACACACACCTTTGGTGTGTGTTGGTCACTTATACATCACATGAACCCTCCTAACCCTAGTCTTGGACTATATATACCACACTTTCTCTAAACTAGGTCATTTCATCTTATTTCAAACTTACCAAAAATTTTCTTCCTCCTCCCCTTGTGTCTCTAGCTCACGGCACACCCCAAGCACACAAACACTTCCATAACTTTTGATTTCTAGCAAGATCCAAGTATTCTAAACTCATTCCTACTTATATCTAAGGTAGATCCAAGTGTTAGTTGGTTGTTTTCAAGGGTTTCCAAGAATCATAAAATTTGGGGTTTCAAGTTTTATAAGTGGGTTTTGCAAGATCTTGTGTTTTCACCTTTTGCTTACTTTCTTGTGAGTATTTCTTGACCTATCTTGTTCTATTTTGATGTTGTTATAAATCTTGTTATAGATCTATGTTTATATCTAAAGATCCAAGTGTTTGTGATGATTTTACAAAAGAAATTACAATTTATTTTTGTTCATCTTAAAAATATGTTGGAAGTCTTATGACAAAAGCTTATGTTTATGTTTTAGAATATGTTCTTGGTGAGATTGAGAGTTTGATTGAGAGTTGCCAACAATAGAGATTATGTTGGTTAAGGTAGTTTGTGGTGGATTAGTTGTAAATAAAGGTTGAACTAGATTAGGCACTAATATGCGAGTTGGGTTGATTTTTGGTCATTTTTCGGCAAACCATACTTGCTGTCCCGATTTTGTTTTGAGGGTTTGAGCGACTTAAAAATGTTTTCATTAGGTGTAAAAGTAGTTTTCGAAGAGCTCGTTTCGAATAGATAATTTTTCATATATCACACTTTAAAATCGGACTTAAAACGGCCAAGTTATGACCAAATGAAACTTGAAACATTTTTCGGCGAAATTGGGAAAATGCAAAGACCAGATCAGCAGCTAAAACGGGCGATTCAAGCCCTCGTTTCCGATCGGCCAAATTAAAAAACACCGTAAAAGTTGTCCGAAATGAGATTTTACTATAACGTTGGCAACCGCTTAGCCTAAAAGTCAATAACGAGAGACATTTTTACCACAAATCGGAAAAATAGGTTTTTAAGAAAAACTCTAAATAATGTGGGCTGATTGGAATGATAAAAGGGGGTTACGGGCACTTTCGGACGATTTTGGATGTTTTAAATGCAAGCGAAACATATAGAAATGCTAGGTAACTAGTTAGAACAACTAGAAATGTCATGAAAGGTTATTTGAAATGCCGAACTTAATAAAAAGTAGGATTATTAAAAATGGTACGAATTGGACATTTAGGCGATTTAAACATAAGGATTAGGCGGTTTAGAATTGTTTAAGCGATTTATAAAATATGGAAACTTAAGAAAATAGGGGACGCTATTAACGTTTTAAAACTAAAAAGTTTCCTAAAAGGGAAAGTTTCTAAAAATAGTAACTTTTTGCAAGTGTCGGAATTTAACTAAGACATGGTAAAGTTTCAAAGTCTTTTATTACTAAAACGCAAACACACTTGGATGCTTTAAATGATGAACATGGATGCTTTACTTGTTTCTTTGACGAATGCTAAGTCATACCCATATTTACTCTAGGTCGCGGCTAGACCTCCTTATATCTTCATCATTTGTTGTGGTTATCGCTTACCCTTGCTAAGGTGAGTTCATAGCCCCACATTTTTACTGATTTACAAACGCTTTATACTATGGGGTGAGAAACATTGTTTGCTTTTAAATTGGACACAAGTTCTTTACGCGAGTTTTACATGTTTATGTGTTGCCTAAGTTGCTTACAAACCTACTACTGCCCAACTTATCATGAACTGTTAGTTTCTCGACCGGAGGACCGGTTGAGGGAGCGCGAGTGAATAGATAGATCTATTGGGACTAATTATCCCTATCCGCTTTGGTTCCACTTAACGAAGAACAAACGGATATATGTCATGTCGATTGTACATTATGGTGGTCTTTGGTTTGGGACACCGGTTAGGGCAGGAATACTATGCGACAGGATGTAGCATGCCCTGTTGGTTATTAGCTTCAGTGTCATGAGCTTAGTGCAACAGTAAATACTTTTTATGTGATGTTGTATCTGTTATAGTAGTCGCATACGTTTTGAAATCTTGTGGTCCACTCTTGTATTAACTTAAACCTATGAATTCACCAACATTATGTTGACGTTTTAAACATGTTTTCTCAGGTGCTTAGCTTGGATTGATTCTTGATGCTATGTGGAGTCTATGTGCTATGTGACTTCGCCAATTTCAAGACTTATCTATTATTTACTCGTTGTCATTATTAAAACTTTGTTATGCTTCCGCTACTTTTAACTTAATTATTATGGGCTGTAAAACTTAAATCTATTTTATTTTATGCAACGAGTAAACTTTTTCAAACGTCCATGATTAGTGGTCGTTCTTTATTGCTTTGTGATCGGATTGTTATGACGTCACGCCCTCGGACACGTATTCCGTCTAGGCCCAGTTTGGGGGTGTGACAGATTGGTAATCAGAGCCAAGGTTATAGAGAACCAGGTAGTTATACTAGGTCTGGTCTGGTCTGTAACCAGTATGTGATCCTATGTGCCTCTAATTGTGCTTACTTGTTGTCTATCCTTGCTGCATTTACATATATGAGATTGTATTATACTGATGAGTATTTCATTATTGCATATTTACCTTGCAGTCAATTTTAGCATTTTTTATGCCTTGCCTTGGTTTTCATATAATGGAGATTTATATCAAATTTGCTTGTGCAGATTTTGGCAAAAAAAAAATAAAAAAAAAAAACTTCAGCTATCATTATTTCTTCTGATTCTTCAGATAAGAGTGTGGGATCACCGCCCTCTCGGGTTATTCTTTTTTTGTGATATTCCTACTGTTATTCCTCCTACTTCTGTGGTTGCTCCAGAGACTTCTACTATTGCCCTGTTATTTCCTCTGCCGCTCCTATGGTTGAGACGACTCTTGTCTCTTCACCCACTGGATTGTGTGGCTTGGTTCCCTATACGGGTTCCGATTCTGATTCCAGATGGAGATGTCTTCACCATGAACATTTACCACACACTACAGCTTATTTCACCATTCATATGCACCGATTCTTCTGAGGCTCCTGATTCTTTTGATGGACCACCACTGTAGGACCCTTATGTTACTACCATTGCTCATTGGAGGAGCAGGGTAACAACACGTCCATCATCATCACATGATTGCTCCTGTTACTGCCCCGCCCGAGATTCATCGACAGTCAGCGACCCTTATCCGACCCGGGGAGGCTATTCCTTTTGGTCGACCTTACCGCACCCATCTTAACGGGCCGCGTAAGTTGTTGACTTCAAGGAAGAGAGTTAGACCTTTACCAGCTCGCATATTAGCATCGAGGCATGCATCACCTCATTCTCCAGATCATCACTCATCTTCTTCCAATTCCTATTTGAAGTCTTCGCCAGTTCATTCTTTAGGTTTGGATGCGTCAGATCAGGCTCATTCGGGATCTTCGACTAGAGATGTATCACCCAGATTGTGTTACCCTCCGAGGAGAGCACCATGATGTAGTGAGGCATTTCGTCGTTGGTGTGCTGCTCCATTATCTACTTAGTACAACGACTTCATTAGAGTCATCAATCAGAGATTCACCAGACAAGAGAGATACTGACATTTATCTTCACATTCTGCTGGACCATCTCGTAAGAGATGTAGATCCCCGGTTGATTTAGCACCATTATCCATGCCAGTTACCGGGACTCCCTTTGCTCTCTCACTCATGCTGATCTCTCACCGCCTCGTAAGAGGTTTAGATATTCATATTCATCGAAGGCTAGCATATAGGGGGATGCCGAGGTTGGTCTTACAGGGACTGGGGTTGATATGGAGTTAGGTATTAGTAATGGGGATGAGGTTGAAGATCATGTTGAGAGTGACCATAGGGATGCCAGGGATGACACAGAGGAGTATGAGGCTGACGCCAACACTGGAGATACGGCTGAGGTAGGTATCGACCCTATGACTACATCGTTAGTTTTTTTTTTTTTCTTGAGGAGGAGATTGTAGAGCCAACTGGGGTGGATTCTACCTGAACTCCATCTGGCAATAGGGATGCATTGTTAGGTTAGTTCGAGGATTCGCGGTGACTTGGGGTGATGCATGTGCGTGACTTATAAACACATCACATGTTGAGGTTAGTGTTGAATAGGATGTCGGAGAATTGAGATTGTCAGGGACGGTTGGAGGCCGATCAAGTTAATAGCTAGTGGAGACAGAGCTAGGGCATGTGAGATGATCTATAGCTTGAGGTTGGAGAACCTCAAGGTTCGTGCTATGTTGGATATTGAGAGAGATCGTGTGAGCAGCCTTCGTCTTCATATGTCCCTTTCATAGGAGGAGTTTTGTCAGATTCGTAGGGATCGTAATGATGCTCGAGGGAGTCTTAGGAGGTTGGAGTTGTATCTTGGGAGGCGCTTTGGCTTTCGTCCATAGTCTAGTTGCACCCTGATCACGTAGGACATTAGGCCAATGGTTAGGTCTAGGTATTAGCAGTAAATAATTGTGGATCATGAACCTATTTTGGATTTGGGTTGTAATCGAATTATGCTTTTATTTATGAAATGAAAAGCTTGTTTTGATTCTCCTCGCGTATTTATTATTGTTGTTATTTATTCTTCCTAGCGAAGATGTTACATATTAAATTTCCTTCATAGCATGTAATTAAATTATCATTTATTGGTGCTTGCCTATATATTCGTTCTTTTTTTTTAATTTATTTTTTCTTTTTTTTTTTTTTTTCCTTTTTTTTTTTTTTTCTTTTTTTTGAGTTCTAAAATCTACTATGGGTTGTGTCTTGTGATGTTGAACAATGACAAACCACTCGTTCAGGAATGCCCACGCCGCAATTGATGAGTGATAAACCAACGTGTTGAACCGCAGCTCTAGAATGTCAATCGAGTTAACCAAAATCTGGAACTTGGAATGGGAATGACAATGGAAACAGCTATGGAAACGGGTGGGGGGGGGGGGGGGGGGCGCATGGAGAGATGAATTGGAAATGGTAATGGAAATGGTAATGGAAATGGTAATGGAAATGGAAACAATGGAGGCAACAACGGTGACGGTAATGAGAACCACATTGTGAATGGAAGCGGCGATAGGTTGGTTGCTCGTGAATGTACTTACCAGGACTTCATGGAAGTGTCTAACCATCAAGTTTAAAGGAACCGAAGGAGTGGTTGGTCTGATAAGGTGGAGTGAGAAGATGGAGACTGTGTTTCACATCAGCAACTGTCCGGAGAAATATCAAGTGAAGTATGCAACCTGTACCTTACTCGACAGTGCACTAACCTGGTGGAACTCTCACAAGAGAACCATCGGAACTGATGCTGCATACGCTTTGTCATGGAGAGAGCTGATGAAACTGATGACCGAAGTGTATTGCCCGAGAAATGAGATCCAAAAGATGGAAACCGAGTTGTGGAATCTGTCGGTGAAAAACAATGACATCGCTAATTACACTCAGAGGTTCCAGGAACTCACCATGATGTGCACTAAAATGGTTCCCGAGGAGGAAGATCGGGTGGAGAAGTTCATTGGAGGTCTTCCCGATAACATCCAAGGAAATGTGATTGCTGCAGAACCTACAAGACTACAAGATGCTGTTCGAATTGCCAACAACTTGATGGATCAAAAGTTGAAGGGTTATGCTGTGAGAAATGCAGAGAACAAGAGAAGATTGGACAACAACTATGGAAACAAACTGTGGGCAACAACCCACCCCACATCGACAGAATATGGAGGAAAGATGTTGCTAGAGCCTATGTGGCTGGTAACAATGAGGAAAGGCAATATGAAGGTACCTTGCCTCTTTGCAACAAGTGTAAGCTTCATCATGTAGGCCCTTGCACTCCACAAGATTAGGAAGTTGCATAAGATTGGACATTTGACCAGAAATTGCAGGGTTACCAATCCCGCTACCCCCACCCAGAGAGGTCA
This sequence comes from Tanacetum coccineum, assembly GCA_026074375.1. Lineage (NCBI taxonomy): Eukaryota > Viridiplantae > Streptophyta > Magnoliopsida > Asterales > Asteraceae > Tanacetum > Tanacetum coccineum. The sequence continues at coordinate 10,954 of BQNB010023105.1, read as the reverse complement.
AATGGTGAATCAGAGGGTTGTGACTTGTTTTGAGTGTGGTGCACAAGGACATTACCGGAAAGATTGCCCAAATCAGAACCAAACCGTGGGAACAAAGCAAGAGTTCCTGATGCAAGAGGCAAAGCATATGTCCTAGGAGGAGGTGACGCTAACCCGGGTTCCAACAATGTCACGAGTACGTTACTTCTCAACAATCATCATGCTTATATGTTATTTGATTCGTGTGCCGATAGAAGTTTCATATCAAATACTTTTAGTACATTGCTAGATATCATTCCCTCTGCCTTAGACGTTAGCTATGCTGTCGAGCTAGCTGATGGAAGAACTTCAGAAACCAGCACTGTGCTTAGAGGCTGTACATTAGGATTATTAGGACATCCATTTAATATCGACTTGATGCCCATAGATTTGGGTAGTTTTGACGTTATCATCGGCATAGATTGGTTAGCAAAGAATCATGCAGTGATTGTCTGTGACGAGAAGATAGTGCGTATTCCTTATGGAAACAAAATTCTGATCGTTCAAGGAGATAAAAGTGACAAGCAGAAGAAATCAACATTGAGCATTATATCATGTGTAAAGGCCTAGAAGTATATGGAGAAAGGTTGTCAACTATTTATGGTGCAGGTTACGATGAAAGAAAACAAAGACAAGTCGAAAGAGAAGCGACTCGAAGACGTGCCGACTGTACGAGATTTTCTAGAAGTCTTTCCTGAAGACTTACCTGGATTACCACTGATACGACAAGTTGAATTCCAAATCGACTTAGTCCCAGGTGTTGCACCTATAGCTCGAGCCCCGTATAGGTTAGCACCGTCAGAGATGGAAGAATTGTCTACTCAACTACAAGAACTTTCTGACAAGGGATTTATAAGGCCAAGTTCCTCACCCTGGGGAGCTCCGGTTTTGTTTGTCAAAAAGAAAGACGGCTCCTTCCGAATGTGTATCGATTACCGTGAACTTAACAAGCTTACTGTGAAAAATTGATACCCACTTCCGAGAATCGACGACTTGTTTGATCAGTTGCAAGGGTCAAGTGTGTACTCAAAGATCGACTTGAGGTCTGGTTACCACCAACTCAGAGTTCGTAATGAAGATATCCCAAAGACGGCGTTTAGAACTCGCTATGGTCATTACGAGTTCCAAGTGATGCCATTCGGGTTGACTAACGCGCCGGCAGTGTTCATGGATTTGATGAACCGGGTATGTAGACCATACCTAGATAAATTTGTGATCGTGTTCATCGATGACATCTTGATCTACTCTAAGACCAAGGAAGAACATGATGTACATCTTAGACTAATCTTGGAGCTGCTCAAGAAGGAAGAATTGTACGCTAAGTTCTCAAAGTGTGACTTTTGGCTATCAAAGGTACAATTCCTTGGACACGTGATTGATAGCGAAGGCATTCATGTTGATCCTGCAAAGATTGAGTCAATCAAGGATTGGGAATCACCCAAAACTCCAACAGAAATTCGCCAATTTCTAGGTCTTGCCGGTTACTACCGACGATTTATCGAAGGATTCTCCAAGATTGCCAAGCCTATGACAAAGCTGACTCAGAAAAGTGTAAAGTTCAATTGGGGTGAAAAGGAGGAAACTGCTTTCCAGACATTGAAGCAAAAGTTGTGTAGTGCACCGATTTTGGCATTGCCCGAAGGAAGTGAAAACTTTGTAGTATACTGTGATGCTTCTCATAAGGGATTAGGCGCAGTGTTGATGCAGAAAGAGAAAGTTATAGCTTATGCTTCCCGCCAGCTCAAAATCCATGAGAAGAACTACACGACACATGATTTGGAATTGGGAGCTGTGGTGTTCGCTCTCAAGATGTGGAGACATTACCTTTACGGCACGAAGTGCGTTGTGTACACTGATCATAAGAGTTTGCAACATATTCTAGATCAGAAAGAGTTGAATATGAGGCAACGTAGGTGGTTAGAACTGTTAAGTGACTATGACTGCGAGTTACGCTACCACCCGGGAAAGGCGAATGTGGTGGCTGATGCGTTAAGCCGAAAGAGTAGACCTAAGCCACTGCGAGTTCGAGCCTTGGTTATGACAATCGGTTTGAACCTCCCTGCGCGGATCTTGAATGCTCAGGTTGAGGCGAGAAAAGAAGAGAATTACGGAACAGAAGATTTGCATGGCATGATTAAGAATCTGGAGCCACGTGCAGATGGAACGTTGTGTTTGAAGAATAGAAGCTGGATACCACTGTTTGGTGACTTGAGAGCTTTGATTATGCACGAGTCGCATAAGTCAAAGTATTCGATCCACCCTGGATCGGACAAGATGTACCAAGATTTGAAGAAGCTATACTGGTGGCCCAACATGAAAGCAGAAATTGCCACATATGTGAGAAAGTGTATGACTTGCGCAAAGGTTAAAGCAGAATACCAAAAACCGTTCGGTCTATTGGTACAACCAAAAATCCCTGAATGGAAATGGGAAAACATAACTATGGACTTCGTGACAAAGTTACCAAAAATGGCAAGTGGGCAAGATATGATTTGGGTTATAGTCGATCGACTCACTAAATCTGCTCATTTTCTGCCAGCAAAGGAGAATGACTCAATGGAGAAACTGACCAGGCAATACTTGAAAGAAGTGGTGTCGAGACATGGAGTGCCTGTTTCGATCATCTCTGATCGTGATGGTAGGTTCGTGTCCCAATTCTGGCAATCTCTTCAAGAAGCTTTTGGAACTCAATTAGATATGAGTACGGCATATCACCCCGAAACAGATGGTCAAAGTGAGAGGACTATCCAAACATTAGAAGACATGCTCCGAGCATGTGTGATAGATTTCGGGAAGGGATGGGACAGACATTTACCCTTAATAGAATTCTCCTACAACAACAGCTATCATACCAGTATTAAGGCTGCACCTTTTGAGGCGTTGTATGGTCGCAAATGCCGGTCACCTATTTGTTGGGCTGAGGTGGGAGACGCTCAGCTTACTGGACCAGAAATTGTTCGTGAGACAACAGAGAAGATTATCCAAATCAAGCATCGTCTACAAGCTTCACGTGATCGACAAAAGAGTGTATGCGGGATGTGAGACGTAGCATTAGAGTTTTCTGGTTGGGGATAGGTTATGTTGAAAGTATCGCCTTGGAAAGGTTGTAATACGTTTTCGGCAAACGTGTGGGAAAGATGTGAACCCTCGTTATATTGGGACCTTTTAATATTCTCGCCAGGTGTGGGGGACGGTTGCATATCGACTAGAAATTTCCAAGAATCTTAGCCGTGTTCATAGATACCTTTCACGTCTAGAACCCTTAGAAGGCTTATCCGATGAACGCTCCGATCCCATTGGACGACAATCCACATTGTTGAAAAGTCCATTTCAATTGAGGAACAGTTGAGATTATGGACCGCAATGCCAGCGTTTGATGCAAATGTTCGCATTCCAATTGTGAAGGTCCGTTGGTTTCGAAAAGAGGTCATGAGTATTACCTGGGAACGACGGAAGACCAAATGCAGATGAAGTAACCTCATCTATTCGCTAAACCTGTTTCCGCATCTAAAGCTACGTTCTAGCTTTAAGGACAAAGTTCTTTTAACGGGGAAAGGGAGGGAAAGATGTCACACCCCTTAAAATTCCCGGTTAGTATTCCGACCCATTGCGGTCATCTACTTTAAATTGTATTCTTTCGTTTAAATCTAGGCAATTTACCAGAGGAACTAAAATGCGTAAAAACTGGGGAATAAGTCACCGGTTGCGTTTCTGGACTCGGTTATAAATTATTTTAGCTTTATATGTGTTATATTAGATTTCCTGAGTGTTTCGTGATTTTTAATCACTTCCGATATTAATTCAAAGTTTTATTCTTTAAATTGCGTTTTTTTTCGGCGTTTTTGACCAAACGGAACCCGTAAAACTAAAAATCTTTTGTGTAAATCTAGTTATTATCGTAAATTTATTGTGTCATTAATAATAACAAATTTGTTCATCTCTTTTCCTAGCCAAAGGTGCGCCTAAACTTCAACAAGTATATCTGAGCTCTAAATTAACCAACAAGCATCTTTCTTAAAATTTTCTTGCAATGTGCTCATGCTTACACAAGATGGTGACACTGAGAATGTCATTTCTCATACACATATACACTAGTTATGGAAACCTTGGTGTTTACTTCACAATGCTTACATACTCTTACACAAATGATTAGTCAAACTATTTGAAAATGTTCTAAATCACTTGAACCTTGGCTAGAAAAAATGAACCATTATGATCCTTGTGATCCATATGTTTGCCGTCACCATATAGCACACACACTCTTGGTGTGTGTTGGCCACTGGTGTACATATCAAACCTACTAACTTCAAAAACTTGGACTATAAATATAACACTTTCTCACACTTAGGGTTATACTTCCATTTGCAAGCCCTCCAACAAAAAATCTTTTCTCCCTCCTCTCTTTGCTAGCTCACGGCAACAACCAAACCCAACTTTAACCATCCATACTTTTGATTTTCTAGATTGATCAAATGGTTTTCTAAACTCATTCCTAGTTATATCTAAGGTAGATCCAAGTGTTAGTTGGTTGTTTTTCAAGGGTTTTCAAGAATCATAAAACTAGGGTTTCAAGTTTATAAGTGGGTTTTGCAAGATCTTGTGTTTTCATCTTTTGCTTGCTTTCTTGTGAGTATTTCTTGACCCATCTTTGCTTTATGTTGTGCTTGTTATGATTCTTTGTATTAGATTTTTGTTATTATTAAAGATCCATGTGTTTGTGATGTTTTTACAAAAGAAACATACACTTATTTTTGTTAATTTAAAAAATAATTATTGGAAGCCTTATGACAAAAAGCTTCTTCATGTCTTATGTTTTTTGATATTTTGTTCTTGGTGAGGATTTGAGAGTGAATGAGAGTTGCCACAATTGTTTTTAGGGGTTTAAGGTTAGTTTTGTTGGTGGTTTGGTTGTAAATGAAATAGTTGAACTAGACTAGCATAATATGCGAGTTGGGTTGATTTTTAGTATATTTCGGCTAAATCAAAGTTGCGTCACGATTTTGTTTGTGGGTTTTAGAGCGACTTAAATATGTTTTCAATAGGCGTAAAATTAGTTTCGAAAGAGGCTCGTTTCGTATAGATTTTTTTCATTTATAACACTTTAAAAATTCCGACTTTAAAACGGCAAAGTAAGTTATGGGACCAAATGAAACTTTGGTGAATCATTTTTCGGCGAAATGGGGGAAAATACAAAGACCAGATCACAGCTAAAAAGGGCGATTACGGGGACAGTCGGGTCGAATCGGCCAATGTTTAAACACGAAAGTTTTGAGGTTTGGCCGGGAATGAGATTTTACTTTAACGTTGGCAAACCGCATTAGCTAAAAGTCATTTACGAGAGTCTTTTTTTCAAAATTCGGGATATAAAATTAGTTTTTTAAGAAAAACGCTAAATAAAGTCGGGTGATTGGAATTATAAAGGAGGTTTCGGGCACTTCGATCGATTTTGGATGTTTTAAATAGCAGAGCGAACTATATAGAAATGTTGGGATTTAGTTAGAACAACTAGAAACGTCTTGAAAGGGTATTTGAGATGCCGATTTTATTAATGTTAGGATTATTAAATATGGTACGAAATGGACCATTTTAGGGATTTAAAACATAAGGTGTAGGCGGTTTAGAATTGTTTATGTGATTTGAATTATATGTGAAAAATCTTAAGAAAATAGGGGACGCTATTAACATTTTGAAACTAAAAAGTTTCCTAAAAGGGAAAGTTTCTAAAAATAGTAACTTTTTGCAAGTATCGGGATTTAACTAAAGACGTATAAAAAGTTTCAAAGTCTTTTATTTACTCAAACGCTAACAAACATTTGGTCGATTTAATTGATTAACAAGAATGCTTTACTTGTTTCTTGATAAATGCTAAGTCTTACCCTTATTTCTCTTGGTCGCGTGCTAGACCTCACTTTTTAAGCTTCATCATTTGTTGTGGTTATCGCTTTCCCTTGCTAAGGTGTGTTCATAGCCCACATTTTTTTACTGATTTACAATTATCGATGTATACTATTGGGTTGAGAAAACATGGTGTGCTTTTAAATTGGACACAAGTTCTCTACGCAATTTTTACATGTTTATGTGTTGCCTAAGTTGCTTACAAACCTACTACTGCCCAACTTATCATGAACTGTTAGTTTCTCGACCGGAGGACCGGTTGAGGGAGCGCGAGTGAATAGATAGATCTATTGGGTTAATTTTTCCCTATCGCTTTGCGTTCCACTTAACGAAGAACATCGAATATATGTCATGTCGATTATTCTTTTATGGTTGGTCTTTGAGTTTGGGGACCACACGGTTTAGGGCAGGAATACTATGCAACAGGATGTAGCATGCCCTGTTGACTTAATTAGCTTCGATGTCATGAGCTTAGTGCAACATAATACTTTTATGTGATGCTGTATTCGTTATAGTAGTCGCATACGTTTTGAAATCTTGTGGTCCACTCTTGTATCAACTTAAACCTATGAATTCACCAACATTATGTTGACGTTTTAAACATGTTTTCTCAGGTGCTTAGCTTGGATTGATTCTTGATGCTATGTGGAGTCTATGTGCTATGTGACTTCGCCAATTTCAAGATTTATCTATTATTTACTCGTTGTCATTATCAAAACTTTGTTATGCTTCCGCTACTTTTAACTTAATTATTATGGGCTGTAAAACTTAAATCTATTTTATTTTATGCAACGAGTAAACTTTTTCAAACGTCCATGATTAGTGGTCGTTCTTTATTGCTTTGTGATCGGATTGTTATGACGTCACGCCCTCGAAAGTTATTCCGTTCTTGGCCCAGTTTTGGGGTGTGGACAATGTGATGCCAGAGGATATTCCTGTGCTGTCAGGACTCGGGAGCAGTAGATGGTTACATATGGAGACATTAGGAGATTTGGTTAAGGTTCCTGATCACATAAGGGCTATCACAGTCCATCGTATAAAGGCTTTTGCGGGAGTTCTGAGAGAGCCAGGGGGACCATACCGTATGCGCGCGCGAGCGGGTTGAGTCAGCAGTTATTGCTTTGACTAAGAGGATTGCTGAGTTGGAGAGGGATAACAGGAGGCTTAGAGACACTGTGAGTGTTGAGAGTCAGAGAGTTGACCGACACCAGCGCGGCATGTCACGTATGCAGAGGGAGTTGAGACAGATGTGACGACTTTGATTTTATGATCGAGTGAGAGTTGGCAAACTTGAGGCGTGTGCTAAGAAGCACATGGGCTACCGTTCTTAGAGATGTTCATTAGTATTGCAGCATTTAGTGATTGTTAGCACGTTAGTGGATGAAGTAGTGTTAGAACTTGTATTTTCTGTATTGTTGAAAACGTTTGGTGATGTATTCATTAATGTTCGATGTATGAAATTGGTATTTATCTATGATATATGTCATGATTGATTTACTTATGTTCAGTGCGTCATGCATTATGGCGATTTTTCTGTGAATATATATTTTGATCGTGTATTTTTTCTACGTGATTAACCTAAATTTTATTTTTAATACCGTTAGTAATCCCGCTTTACCTAGAAATATCATCGTTGTGTTATGTGATATGTTTGTGGATGAATGGCTACACCCGATCTGGAGCATCTATGATCGTATGAGGAGTTTCAAGAATCTGGGTTATCCGCCCGAGTAGCTGAAGAAATGGAGGCTCGTGACGCGCAAGGACCCTTGACACCCTGAATGTGTATGTGGTATGTACAAGTAGGCAGGTCGAGAACGAAGGAAATGGAACGGAGGAAAGGAGGAAATGGAAATATGGCGGGAATGGAGAAATACGGAAATGGAAATAGAAATGGGATTCATGGTTATGAACCTAGGAGGATAGTTTATGACGGGGCTAGAGAGTGCACGTTCCAAGACTTTTTGAATGTTGCAAGCCACTATAATTTCTCATGGAATGAAGGCGTTGTCCGGATTGACCGCTGTTGAGATGATGGAGACTGGTTTAATATCAGTAATTATCCACCATAAGTATCATGCCGTGGTGAAATATGCTACATGCTCACTTCAGGACAATGCTATTGACTGGTGGAACTCTCTTAAGGAGGACCTTGGTTGTTGAGGCGGCATATGCATGAATTGGTTTGTGAACTAATGATGTTGATGGCAGAGGGTACTGTCCATGGAAATGAAATCCAGAGAATGAAGAATGATTGTGAATTCTGAAGTGAATGGAATCGACTTGACTGCTTACACTAAAAGGTTTCAGGAGTTGATTTTTGTTGTGTATCTAGATTGGTCCATGATGAAGAAGACTGTGTGGGAAAGGTTTTATTGGAGGTTTACCGGGAAAACATTCAAGGGAATGTGATTGCTGCAAATCCAGCCAGACTCCAGGATGCTATACGCATTGCTAACCAATTGATGGACAAGAAGGTCCAGGGTTATGCTGCAAGGAGTGTAGAGATTAAGGAAGGGATGGAAAGTAATTCTAAAAGGGATAAAGTGGACAGCAAACCGCCATTATCAAGAGGACAAAAATACTAGTGGACAGAATGTGGCCAGAGCTTATACGGCTAGGAACATCGAAGAAGGGGTATGCTGTGGCCACTTACCTTTGCAATAGATAAGTGCAGGATTTGCACCATGAAGGGGGGCCTTGTGTGTCACTATGAGAGTGTGGGAAACTGTGTAGAAGATTGGACATCAGGATAGGGATTGGATTGTGGGCTGCTATTGCTCCAAACACTCAGAGGGCCCAGTTGGGATATAGCAGGTATTACTTGTTATGAGTCGTGGAAGGGACAGGACATTTTCAAGGAAGGGATTGTCCTAAGATGAGAATTTAAACCGTGCGAAACCAGATAAGTAACAAGAATGGAACAAGACTGGAAACAGGGACTGGAGGTAACGAAACTACGGATAGAGCTTACGATCTGTTGGAGGAGAAAACAAACCTGATTCCAACGTTGTCAAGGAGTTACGTTTTTCTCAGTCAATGTTATGCTTCTATGTTGTCTCGATTCGGTGACCGATAGAAGTTTTGTTGTTTTTTCGGGGGACTACTTTAGTTCTTTGTTATGTATGCTCCAACCACTTAGTACAGTAGTTTATGACTTAGACTTGCCGTTGGAAGAATTTCAGAAACAAATATGTTCTTAGAAGTGGCACGTTAGGATTATTAGGTATCGTTGACATAGATCTATTGCTGTAGAGCTTGGTAGTTTTTGAGTCATTTTGGTATGGATTGGTTGGCGAAGTACCACGCGTTGATCGTTTGTGACGAGAAGGTTGTTCGTATTCCTTATGGAAATGAGGTGTTGATAATCCGAGGTGATAATTACGACAGCGGAAGTAAGTTGAATATCATATCATGCACGAAGACCCAAAAGTATATTGAGAAAGGATGTCAAGTTTATCTGGCACAAGTTACGTCCAAGAAGGCTGAGGATAAGTCGGAAGAGAAGCGACTTGAGGATGTGCCAATCGTACGGGAATTTCCGGAAGTCTTTCCAGAAGATTTGCCTGGATTACCGCCTGCTCGACAAGTTGAATTTCAAATCGACTTAGTCCCTGGTGCTGCACCTGTAGCACGAGCACCGTATCGATTAGCACCAGCCGAAATGCAAGAGTTGTCTACTCAGTTGCAAGAACTTTCTGACAGAGGATTTATAAGGCCGAGTTCCTCACCTTGGGGAGCACCAGTTTTGTTTGTCAAGAAGAAAGATGGTTCTTTTCGGATGTGTATCGACTATCGTGAACTGAACAAGCTTACTGTGAAGAACCGATACCCACTTCCGAGAATCGACGATTTGTTTGATCAATTGCAAGGGTCAAGAGTCTACTCTAAGATCGACCTGAGATCTGGTTATCATCAACTCAGAGTTCGCGAGGAAGACATTTCAAAGACAGCATTTAGGACTCGCTATGGTCACTACGAGTTCCAAGTAATGCCGTTTGGTTTGACTAACGCACCAGCAGTTTTCATGGACTTGATGAATAGGGTGTGCAAACCATATCTGGATAGATTCGTGATTGTATTCATCGATGATATTTTGATCTACTCCAAAAGCAGAAAGGAGCATGAAGGACATCTTAAGTTGATCTTGAATTTATTAAAGAATGAAGAATTGTACGCCAAGTTCTCAAAGTGTGAGTTTTGGCTGTCGAAGGTACAATTTCTTGGTCACGTGATTGATAGTGAAGGCATTCATGTTGATCCCGCGAAGATTGAGGCAATCAAAGATTGGGCGTCACCCAAGACACCTACCGAGATTCGTCAATTCTTAGGTTTGGCCGGTTACTACCGACGATTCATAGAAGGATTTTCAAAAATCGCTAGACCTATGACGAAACTGACTCAGAAAAGCGTGAAGTTTGAATGGGGAGAAAAGGCAGAAGCTGCATTCCAGTTGTTGAAGCAAAAGTTGTGTAGTGCGCCGATTTTGGCTTTACCAGAGGGAAGTGAGAACTTCGTGGTATATTGCGATGCTTCGCATAAAGGGTTGGGCGCGATTTTGATGCAGAGAGAAGGTCATAGCTTATGCATCCCGCCAACTCAAGGTTCACGAGAAGAACTATACCACACATGACCTAGAGCTTGGTGCAGTAGTGTTTGCCCTGAAAATGTGGAGACATTATCTGTACGGTACCAAGTGCGTTGTGTTCACTGATCATAAGAGTTTGCAACACATACTCGACCAGAAGGAGCTGAATATGAGGCAAAGACGTTGGTTAGAATTGTTGAGCGACTACGACTGTGAGATCCGATATCATCCAGGAAAGGCGAATGTGGTGGCTGATGTTTTGAGTAGAAAGGAAAGAAGCAAGCCGCTACGAGTTCGAGCTTTGGTTATGAATATAGGGTTAAACCTTCCTAAGCAGATTTTGAGTGCTCAATCGGAAGCCAGAAGTTGGATTCCAGATTATGCATGAGTCGCATAAGTCGAAGTATTCCATCCACCCTGGATCGGACAAGATGTATCAGGACTTGAAGAAGT
>BQNB010023104.1:0-62198 GCA_026074375.1 Tanacetum coccineum | reverse complement strand
TAATGTAATAGTTTAAAAATAAGTTATAGTGTAATAATTGCACGAGCACAATTATTGTGGAAAACAGTATGGAAAACGATATTATTATGGATAACAGTTGAATATTATATGGTTGAATGCAAGTTTAATAGTGAGTGGGTTACATTGTTATACACCCGTAATTGGTAATAATTGCAACGAATACAATTATCATAGAAAAATGGTAACATTATTATTACACCTAAGCTCATGACATCAATACGTTAACAGACAAAATCACCATAGTGATATTGGTTAGGGACAAATGTCCCCGTGGAAAAGGTAACTTGCCAAGGTTACCCATTAGGACAAATATAGTGCGTTTGGCTACCCCAAGTATTGGTATACAAACGGGAGTCGTCACCCCCAATAGATCTATTCACAATATTCACGCTCACTCGCAGTGCAAGTAATTAATGATTCATGATATGGAAATAATAGCACTGGAAGCTACTTAGGTAATAATATATCTGGATAACATACATTTGGAAAAACACTTGCATTCATGGTTTATATAAGGTATCACAGGTTTATAAAGTATTCAAAAGATTGAAATGTGGGGTTATGAATTCATTAAGTCTTTGAAAAGTAATCACATTGTTATAAGATAAACGAGTATGTAAAAGAGTTTGTAACAAGCATGTATCCCCCTCGCGGGTTTATAAAACATTCAAAAGATTGAAAAGTGAGGCTATGAACTCACTAAGTCCTTGAAAAGTAATCACATTGTTATAAGATAAACGAGTATATAAAAGAGTTTGTAACAAGCATGTAACCCCCTCGCGGGTTTATAAAACATGTAAAATGAGTAAAGGCGAGGTTATGAACTTTACCTGATATGTAGATGTAATAAATATTCCAAAATGGAAGCTGACAACCTTATCACAATCTTAACCGGGGATTGTTGATATAGTAAAATGATAGTAAACAACCATGTCACGCAACCTGAGTAAATATGTTGAGTCTTAAGAAGATTGTACTCTAGAACTTTAGTTTTAAGAGTTATGAGTTTGATTGAAGAGTTTGGAATTATTGTATCACGATGAAACCTCTTAATAGGAAGCCTCCCTAGTGTTGTGGTACAATATAAGCTTAACGGCATGATTTTTGGTTTTTTGTTTAAGTGTTTTATTCAATATATGGAAATGTTAAGCACGAGAAGCGTTAATTAAAGTTATGTCTGGTAGGGTTTTAAACATGATTTTATACTTTTTCAAATGGTACATTTTAGCCCTAGGTTTGGGAAAAATTGCAGTGACCCCTAGGGGGTTTGCATTTTTTATGACTTTAAGCGTTAATTAAAGTTATGTCTGGTAATGTTTTGAACATGATTTTATATTTTTTTCAAAATGTTACATTTTAGACCCTGGGGTTTGGAAAATTGCAAGTAGACCCCTGGGGTTTGCATTTTTACGACTTTGGTCCTTCAACTTTAAAAGATATACCAAAATGACATTTTTAGTCCTTTTAGTTATAAGTTTCCAAAAGTTACGATATATACCCCTTGCATGGATTATAATTACAAAACATGTCCAAATTGCCATGCAAGCTTATTTTAACATTTCAAAGGATATTTATAAGTTATAATAAACTAAAATATGAAAATTTAACATAACACAAGTTTAAATTAACGATTCGTTAAGCTAGGAAGTAAAACGGGTCATATTAGGGTTTTAAAATGAAAACGTGCGGGTTTTAAGATCAAATTCTCTTATGACTTATCAAAGTACTTATTTTAACATTATATAAGCTTATTAGGATAGATTATAACAATAGTTTACAAGTTTAGCTCATAGTTTAAGTAAAAACATGAAATTAGGGTTTTGGGTGTATAGTTTTAGATCAAAAAGGTATAACACATAGGTTTTTGAGTTCAAAGCTTTATATTATGATTTTAGCAAGATCATATGAACATTATAACGTTATAAAAGCAGATCATAAGCTTAGAGAACCTGGTCTTGAGCTTATGGCTTGGAAACGGGTCAGAATCGGGACTTTCGGCTTCGTACGCCTAGAATAACGACTCCCGGGCTTCGTTTCTTGGTTTCTTTTGCTTCCTTTCTGAACTTGAGCCTTCTTAAGATCACTTAGGATCTATTAGAGCAAAGGATTGCTTCTATGTAAGGGTTATAGAGGAGGAAGTGGGGGATGAAGAAAAATGAAGAGTTTAGGTCTCTATTTATACTTGAAATGATCTTGGAGGCTAAGGTATGTTATGTGACCAGGAGAGGACATGTAGGAGGTCTAGAGGATGATGAGGAGAGGCTATGTGATGAGTTGCATAAGCTAGAAACTAGCTTTGGTGTGTTGGTTTGCCCATGTGATGCCGCGGCTGAAGTAGCAAAAAGAGAGGCCATGTGCCTTCATTTTTTAATCAAGAAATGGTCTAAGTAGGTGGGTAAGCTGCTTAAGGGTTTCTAGAAGAGGTTCACATAAGTTATTTGCACTTGGAATGGTTTGAAATGGGTCAAAATTGATGGTGAAGGAGTTCGGGCTGTTTTGGGGTTCGACTAGGGTTTCATAAGTTTTCAAGCCTTTATTTCGTGTATAAATGATTAAGGATAGTTAATATATGTAGCCAAGGTCTGATATAGGAAGGATTAGCAAATATTAGCAATTGGTTTGGGTTAAAACGGATTAGAATTGAAGAAATGAGGTCACGGGTTTGATTAGGGCATGTTTAGGGTTTTCTTGACTTTCTTGGTTTATATTTTGCATACTTTTGATTAGGAATGATGGAATACAGATCCTAGAGCTTAAATAAAGTATTATCAATGAAGTTTGATCGTTGGTTTTAGTTAAAATGGGTTGAAATTGAAAGAATAAGCCGTAGCTTGGAATTAGGGTTCATATAAGGCTTTTAGGGTTTTCTAGCTTTGTAATTCTCGTACATTGTTGAAGCAAGGATGGTTAATGATGGATAAAGGTTTGTAAACTCATTTTATGGGTTTACAATGAAGAAACGAGTCATGTTTTAGAAACTAGCACGGTTTTAGGGTTTTAGACTTTTGAATTAGGGTTTTGAGTGTAAATATGTGTATGAAAGCTTATGAATTGAATAATTAGCGTTTACACCTTGTATATTGAGTGTAGTAGCTTGCACATAAGTGATGGTGAAGAAATTAGAATTAAAACGGAGGTAAAACGGCTATTTTAGAGATCATGCTTAATGACTTGTACATTGAGCTTTTAGAGATTTGTACTTTGAGTTGAAGAGATTTTAAATTTCAAATGAGATCTTATATTGCTTGTACATATGCTTTAGTAGCTTGTGCATTCACGTTAGGGGTTAACCCTTCCATGAGATTAGGGTTTAGGGCATCCGATAATAGTTTAAAGCCCGTTTTGATATGATGTTGCAAATGGTACCTTATAGGAATAATGTACCTTGTAATAATGATATTATGATATTGATTTGACATGTTATGATGTTTGCTTGACATATATGAAGACAGGATTGCCATAGATAGGTTGCGTGAGCTCGTCTACTTTAGTTATGCAAGTTACATGACATACTGAGATATTGACAATACAAGTAATATAATAAAGCGAAAAATTTCCCCGTATAATTGTGATAATATTAAAATAGGTTGATGAAAATTCTTGGGTTGTTATACCTTTCTAGCTTGACCTGCATTATCACTTACTTTTGTACATGCAAAACCATTAGACTCTGTACCTGCAACAATTTGCTCATAATTTATTGTTCTTGTTAGTGCATCAATATCAAATAGCCAATCTGGTCCACTACCTACAGCATTAGGTGTACTCTCACAAAACCCTAATATGCAAGTTTTCTTCCACTATCCTTGTTCTACTATTGAATACTCTAAAGGCTTTACTATTCAAAGAGTATCCAACAAAGAAACCTTCATCAGCCTTACCATCAAATTTGCCTAAGTGATCTTTGGTATTAAGAATAGTAACAGGACACCCAAATGGTCTTATAAAACATAAAGTTGGTGTTCTACCATGAAAAAGTTCATATGGGGTCTTATTATGAGGCTTAACTACTAACACTCTATTTTGCACATAGCAAGCAGTATTAAGTGCTTCTGCCTAAAAAGTAGTTGGCAACTTAGAATTAGCTAGCATAGTCCTAGCATCCTCAATTAGTGTCCTATTCCTCCTCTCAGCAACTCCATTTTGTTGAGGAGTTCTAGCTACACTAAATTGTCTCAAAATACCCTTTATCTCACAAAATTGATTCATATCTCTATTTTTTAACTCAGTTCCATTATCACATCTAATCACCTTAACCTTGTGATCTACTAGATTTTCTATCCCAGTTATAAAGGACTTAAGAATGCCACTAGTCTCATCCTTAGTAGCTAGAAAGAAAACCCATGTAAACCTATTGTAACACGTGACAACTAGGCAATACATTTTCTTCATAATGCTTTTTACAAATGTTGGACCAAATAAGTCCATATGTAACAAATGTAAAGGAAGACTGATTGAGTTCTTTGTTTTGGACTTATAAGAGGCTTTGTGTTGCTTTCCCTTTTGACATGCAACATAGGTTTGATCATTTTCAAAAAGTTTGGAAGGTAAACCTCTTACAAGATTTCCCTTAACCAATTTATTTATGGTTTTATAATTTAAGTGACCTAGCCTTCTATGCAAAAGTTTAGATTCATCAGATGTGGCTTTTGCAAAAAGGAAAGTTAAACCTCCTTTAGGAACTATGTTCTTTAAATCAACACTATATATATTGTTCTTTCTAGGAACTCTAAGTAAAACTTGACTTTCATCAATTAACTTAAAGTTTAGAGATAAAACAATACATTTAGTGTCATTAAAAAGAACACTATTCTTTTTATCACACATTTGTGAGACACTAAAGAAATTAAACTTTAACTCTCTTACAAAATACACATTTTCAAAATCTAGATTACCAGTTTTAATAGTACATTTTCTTGTGATTTTTGCTCCTTTGGGGTTCCCTCCAAAAGCAATATATCCTCCATCTATCTCTTCATGGTCTGTACGATAGGACATGTTCCATGTCATGTGCCTTGAGCATCCACTATCAATCACTCCTTGATCCTGTAAATCCATTTGTGGATTGCCCTATACATTAGATAAGAAAATCAGTTTCTTTTGGGGACCCAAGCCATCATTGACTTGGATCTGCCTTGTGCATCAATATAATTAAATTTTTTTAGGGTGATTGATGCACTGTTGTGTTTAGAAACATGGTCTAAAACTTTATTCTTTGGTTTCCAAACCCAACAAGTTGAGGCCTTAACAGCATTAAAATTATTTCCCTTAACAGCATTAACTACTGCTTTTGGCCTAGCAGTAATAAGATCTTTAACCCTAACAGTATTAACCCTTTGATTAATATTACTGTTTTAAATGTTGTGTTCTTATGAATGGGCCTTTTAACAGTTAAGAGTGCTGTTTTAGAAAGATATTGAATTGGTTCTTTAAGCAGGAAGCATTCACTGTTGTTGATTGCTTGGTTTTTTTAGTAGAGCAGTTTTTTTAGTTTTAGTTTAACATCTCATGTCTATAGCAGGTATTGAGTAAATTATAGTAGAGTATAGTAGTATAGTTTAACCTAATACTACTGTTTTTGACATAATATTTTGCGTCTTAGCAGTATCATTAATTTATACTAAAATAGACTTATTAGTATGCTCTTGTGTAATCATGCTTCTTTTTAGCTCAGAGGTGAGTTCTTTTAGGCCAATGTTTGTGTTCATTCACCTTTTTAGCATAGTTCCATTAGGTTTTTTACCATCCTTTGATTTTGAAAATGTTTTTGATGGTACAATTGCCAATCAAACCTGTAACTGATTCAAAGCTTTCCACACACAATAACATGCCCTTATATAAACATCTCAAAAATTGCTTCCTAAGTTTTTGAGACTCTTATTGTTCCATTTCTTTGATTGCATTTTGCGATTGTGAGTGTTTTTGCCTTGTTGCTCAAAACTTGTTTAAACAGTTTTTCTTAGAGTTTTTTCTTGTTGTTTAAGATTTGACTAACTTCTTTTCTTAACATACTAGGACTTAATGTTTTCTTTTCAGTTTTAGGCTTTGAGAACACATTCCTCTTTCATAATCATCTGACACCCATTCTCAATACTTGGGGCCATTAATCATACTTTATAACTACCCTTAGGCTACTTCTTTTATAGACATAGCATTATATGTTTACTAAACTTTTATGGCTTATAGCAAAACTCATTAAACCAGTAAGTAAAAGACAAAGTCAAGTGTTGGGAGGCTGAAAATTTCATGTGTTGTGGGAGTGTTGTGATGGAAGCTGCATTATAATTTTTCATAGCCTCTAAACTTTCTTGCAATTGTCAACCTCTCTGACACTCTATGAGCTTGGTTTAAACTTTTAGATGCACATGTTATATTTTTCTACATTATGTTGATAATGCCTTCTTTTCTTTGTGAACTACCTCATACTTCTTTCTAAGCTCATCTAATAGTTATTGTCCAATATGATCTTCAAATTTTAATCCTTAATATCTTGTAAATAAAAATAGGACTCTTTATGCTTTATAAACTTCAAGTTTTTTCTTACACTGTCTTATACCTGTATTATAACCTAGATCCATTTAACTCTGATTTCTTTTAATCTTTTTAATAGTTGGTCATTTTAAGATTTAAGATATTCAACAAGTTTCCAAACAGTTTTTAAACAATTAGAATCATTGGATACCTCTGAGTCTAGGACTTGAAGTTGAGAAAGCCATAAGTGCTTAATTTGGCCATTTCCTTTGCATGATCATCTCCAGTCATATACACTAGACCTGTCAAATGACACTAAGCTATGAAATTGATATGTTTCTACAGGCACACTCCTTCTTGAGCTTTCCTTGTTCTTGTTGTCTTGATTTCTTGGAGCTCTGCACTCCCTAGCAAAATGTCCCCTCTTGTGGCAGTTGTAGCACTCCACTTTAGACTTATCAAAACCAATAGTCTCATTGCCATTAACAGTAAGCTTCCTTCCTGTATTCTTCAAAAACCTTCTTGTCCTTATAGTCAACATGGCCATTTGCCATCTCAAATCCATCTCTTCCATGTCATCTAGATAGATTTATTGCCAGTCCTCATGTTCAAGTTGAGGACTATTTGGTTGACTAGTAAAGAATGCACAAATAACAGCATCACTCAAGTTATCAATATTTGTAGAGTTAGCAACATTAACTTGAGTGCTAGCAGTAGAAACTCCATGAGCAGTATTAACTGCTTCATTAGTGCTGCTAGTGTTGTTATTTGAAGAGGACACAAAAGCCATGTTTTGTGTGCTTCAACTTGAGCTAGACATCCCTTTAACTTCTGGTTCATACACCTTGAGGTTGTTGTAGAGATCATCCATACTCATTGTATCCAAATCAGCTTTATTCCTCTACACAACAGCATGTGTGTTCCACTCAGGTGACAAACTTCTTAATAACTTTTGATTAACATCTTCTTGTGAAAGCTTTTCATCTAAAAGCTCCAACTAACTCACAAGCTTTTGAAGCCTGTCAAAAGTTTGATCAAGCATCTCTGAGCTTGGAGTAGTGAAGTTTTCATATTGCTGCTTTAAGATATTCCTTTGAGTCTTCTTTGTAGCTGCATTCCCACCAAATCTCTTTTCAACAGCTTCCAGCAACTTCTTTGCATCCTTTATAGAGTTAAACTTTAACTGATGTTCATTAGGAATGCCCATCATTAAAGTACTTCTAGCTTTCACCTCTAATCTTCTCTGAGCCTTTTCTTCAGCAGATGTATAGGCATCACTATCATAACACCTTCTACCATTTATGTTTTTGGCAAGGTTGCACCATTCTCTATGACTTCCCAAAGTGCATAGTCTATCATCTGAATATATTGTTCAATCCTCATCCTCCATATCTCATACTCACCAGGTTTGAGCATGGGAGCTTTGGATGTAGCCACCATGTGTGCAGAATCTTGATCCATATCTTTAAGACAAAGATCTTGTGTATAAAAACAGGTTCCTCATATTTAAAGCTTCTCAACAAGCTCTGATACCACTTGTTGATCCCACTTCAATAGATCGAATTCCTTAAGCTTGTATAAGGATTAGTTATATTAGATAAATCTAACACAACTATAGTAGAAACTTTGTTTGAATGTATTAAAGATTATGCGGAATCTAATCTTTAATATTAAAAAGAATTATCAATGAAATAGTAATTATATGAACATATAATTCAACAAACAAAAGCTCTAATATTATTAATAATATGAATACTCTTAAAGTATTAGGGTTACAAAGACCTTGAAGCTATGATAATCCTATGAATGACTTGTTTCAAACTCCTTGTATACACCAAGGAATCCTAAACGGCTTACAATACTTTTCTAATAATATCGAATCTTTTAAACAAATAAGTTATACATATCTTTTACACGAATAACTCATATAAATAATATAAGCAGTACTAACTATCTCAGCAGGACTAACTTCTTTACTGGCAGCATTAACTCCTTTAGCAGCATTAACTTTGTACTAACAGTAGTAACTTTTATACTAGGAGTAGTAACTACTTAGCAGTTTTTCTTCTAAGTCTCTGATGAGCACTAATATGCACTAGCAGTAGTAACTTTACACTAGCAGTACTAACTGTGTACTAGCAGTAGTAAACACTTAGCATTTTTCTCTGAAGTTCTTGAGCAGCACTAACACAACTGAGCAACATTAACTCTGATATGAGCAGCAGTAATACTAGCAGTATTAAGAAGGCTTTTAATCCCAACACCTATAATCCACATTTAACCCGTTCAATCAATTTATAACAAAAACTAACTAGACGACACAAGATCTCAGAGATTTCATCACATGCAACAAGTATAATCAAATCAAATGAACGAAACGAACAAAGAAAATATAAAAGAATGCTCAAAATGCTTATTGTAGCAAGATCGGACTCGATAGATAAACACCTCGAACCCAAATCTAAACCAAAACCAATACCAATCCAATTCCAACTAAATCAAATCAACCTAAACTAATCTTGGTTAATAACCAATTAACAAAACACACCTTTGTGGGTGCTTCGTTGGTTCGAACCCACGACCAAACCCACAACCTTAAGTTTTTTTCACAATCAAACTTTATCAAAACTCTTCTACACCCTTTTTCCACTAACCCCTTAATCCTTAAACTTTTCAAAACCCACTAAATTTAATAAAACACAACCATGCATAAACCTTATTACATGTTCATTTTTCTTGCGTAGATGATCTTAAATACATCATCTAAACAATATTAGATGGCTAGAAAAATACAAACACCAAAGGTGTTTGTTTGCTTGGCTCGTTCGAACTCAAAAGAAAGAAGGAAAAGGAAAGCAAGCTTCCACTTGGTTCTTGATTAGGATAAACCATTTTTGAATGAGGTTAATATAGATTTCAATAATCAAAATTGGTTGATGGTGAGTGTGTTTGTATGTGTGTTGCCGTTCGAAAGAGAGGGAGCAAGAGAAGAAGAAAAACCAAAATTTTAAACTAGGTTTACTTGTGAATATGTAAGAGTTAGATAACCTTGGGAAGTATAACACTAGTAATCATTGTGTATTGGGAACAAAATGGCTTGAGTGTGTTTGTCACCTATAGGCGTCGGCTACTAGGACTAGAGGTAAGCATGCATATTTTTTTTTACAATTTACATTACTTGTATTTTCGTTGTAAATTTTTAATTTAAGGTATCATTTGTACACAATTAAATAAAATGTGAACATTAGACGCGGGTTTGGCCAAGGTCAAGGAACAAGGACGATATTCGTAAAAATAATAATTTACGATCTCAAAAATAATAACGAGACGCGTCACAAATTTGTTTTACGATGCTTAAAACGTTTAATGATCGCGCGGTCAAACGTTGACTCGCAAAACGTCCAAAAATAAAAATTTCTAATTTCCGTTCGTAATAAAATACAAAAATAATTATTCATGATAGATAAAATTTTAAATGCCGGTGTTCGTTCACACAAATTTATAAATAATAATTATGACATCGAAATCGCGATCATCCTACGCGTCGTAAAACTCAGGTTGTTACATTAGGTCTACTCACAAGATTTCTATCAAGTGGGATTTTTATTTTCTTTCTAGGTTAGCTTCCTTGTAGTCTATCTTTTCTTCGTTCCCTTTGTTTTGTAACCTTTCCTTTTGTTAACCATTATGGGAGACGAAAATCAACCCCATTCTTTAGGAGATTATTCCTGACCTAGCCATGAGGGCTATCGAAAGACAATTGAGCTCCCCAAAGGACACAATGTGTCACCTCTGCGATCCGACACCATCCAGTTGGTGCAAAACGAATGTGCATTCCACGAACTCCGGACCGAAGATCCAAACCAACACCTTAAGGATTTTATAAAACTTGACTCACTTGACCTAAATGGTGCAAATAGGGAAAGGACGCGCCTGGGTTTAGTTTAATTTTCCCTTCGCCATCAAACTAGAATTGGCTTGAATGTTTACCCGCGAGATCCATCTCCACTTAGGAGGATCTCACTACCCGTTTCCTTGCTCAATTTTTCCCACCAGGAAGAACTACCAAACTTAGAAATGACATCTTGATATTCCAACAACATCATGGTAAATTACTTCCCGAAGCAATGGACTCCTTTCAAGGACTTACTTCAAAAAAATCCCTCATCATGGCATTGATCTTTGGCTCTAAATCTTAATCTTTTTTACCATGTCAATCAAGCCACAAGGCGCGTCATCGATCATTCGGCCGGTGGCAAGATACCGGTCAAGGAAATCTCTTTGCCTTAAGATGTCCCGAGTACATCCGACTGTTGTCTCGTTGAGCTAGAAAATCAAGTCCAACGCTTGATGGAAGCTCACATTGCTCCTAAACCATCCGTTCAAGTGAACAAAATTGCTTCTTCATGTGAGATTTGTGGTGGTCCCCACAACACTCAATATTGCATGGAAAATCCCAAGCAAGCTTTTATTGATTATGCATCCTCGCGTACCAATGGAGTAGGAGGTAAGTGGTTCACTTCAAACCCGAGCAAAACACCCTTGGTGACACCTATAATGCATCATGAAAAAGTCACCAAAACCTTAGGTGGAGGCAACCTCAAAATTCTCAAAATAATTTTTCAAACCCACTTAATTGTTTTCAACCACACATTTCACCCCCAAACCGTACCTTCAATAACAATCCTTAAAGTTTTAATAATCAATCAAATCTCGAAGGATTCGTGTCTACCTTTTTGGCATCTCAAGATGCTCGGTTGTCCAAGTTTGAAGTCGATTTCAAACAACAACATGGCGAGCTGACCAATAAAATTAACACTTTTTTAAAGGTTATCAATGACCGAATGATTGGTGCACTTCCATGTGATACTGTTAAGAACCTAAAATTGAATGTTAATCCAACCTCTTCAATTTCGTTTGCTCGTTATTAGTTGATGGAAGATCCCCAAAGCTCTTCCAATCCTTTCGAATCGGTCAATGTTATCAAAAACATGTTTCAAATCAACAAATACATTGCCAAATGACCAACCACAAATTAAAACTTTAACGGTCGATAACACTGAAACACCAAAATCAAAATAACCCGAATAAGCTCTAGAAGATGAATTCAAGGATTTGTATCTTAATATACCTGTCCTTGAAGTTCTAGCTCATGCTCCTATGTACAACACCATTTTGGATAAATATGTTAAGAGACTTGAGTTAGGAAAATATGGATCCGCATTCATTTAAACAAAATGCAAAAGAAAATGAAAGATCCTGGATTATTCATGTTACCTTTTAGACTAGGAGACTCTGAGCCTTTTGATACCTTAGCCGATTTAGGGTCATACATGAATTTAATCCCATTATATCTGTTCAAAAAGCTAAAAATTAAATTATTAGAAGATACCAAAAATGACCTATGGTATCAAATGGAACTAAGTCATACCCCGTACGAATGAAAGAAACGTAAAGGTCTATGTAGAAAAGTTGAAAGTCTTAGAAGACTTCTATGTTATAGACATGGAAAAAGACCCTACTTGCATATTTCTTGTTAAAGAGGATTTTTAGCAACCGCTAGTGCCATAATAGAATGGAAGAAATCTAAGATAGCGGTAGGAGAAGAAATCACTAGGTCGGCATTTAGAGTGAGAGAAGTTAGCCAAGGTCCAGAGGATGCCCCATATTAGACTATCATAGCAAGATGAAAATCTTACGACCCCTGACCTAGCACGAATAACGTAGGTGCCCAAACCCCTTACTATTTAGAAAAAGACTTTAAGGATACACATGTACCCGGGGAATGGGAAATAAGTAGGGATGCCAAACTTAACCCTTTTAGGGATGTTTTAGTATTTAAGGAAATGGTGGAATTCCTAGGAGCTATACCAATTAACTTTAAGGCAAATACGTGGGAATCAGATGATATGATTGAAAAGAAAATAGATTGGAAATAACCACCAAAGGCAGGAGATGGTGCATGGCACATTAGGATTGAATGGGAAATTTGATAGAGTTTTTCAATCAATTCGCACAACTGGGAAACTATCCGAGAAAGAGAAACCAAGCGATATCCTCTACTTGGAACATTTTTACGATGCCTAGGTAGAGTGACTCCGAATCTAGCTACAAGACTCGTTAATAAAGAAAAGCGCTTATTAGGAGGCAACCCAATCTTTTAATTTTAATCATTTTAGGAGTGTCATGTGTTTTTAATTTTTATTATTTGTTCTTATATGTTTGAGAATATGTGATCATGCTTTATTTTGTTTTTAACCTCGTCTTAATTTCAATTAAAGGTATTTTGCATAAAATAAGTGTAGGGGAAATATCCGGTTTTTAAGAACCATTTCAAACATGTAAAGGAGATAATTTAAAGTTAATTCACATTTTATCTTTTATTTGTTTGTTGGTTTGAGTCATATGTTTGTACTAACCGTTTTCGTGGTTTATTCGGTAATTTTTCTAGGAAATAACTAATAGGATATTTTGCAAAAATTGTTCTAGAAAACAAAAACGTAAAACCTGTCAGATGATCCTAACGACGTCAAGGTTAAAACCTAACGGTGTCAGAACTGTAGCATTGGAGAAATCCTCGTTTTTTTTGAGTTTTTGAAAATTTATTTATGTTAAATTTTCAGAATTTTTAATTTTCTAGATTTTTTCAGAAAACCACAAATACATTAGTACAAATATTATATCTTTATTGTTTTTTAGGATTTTACCTTATGATTATATCGGGTATAGTTGTTTTTGTCTTTGATTTTCAGGTTATATTAGATAAGGAGTGTCCGGAAGTCCTTATGATTTTCACCTGGATGATTCTTGGATGAAGATTGATAAGTGTAGAATACACATATCTATTTATGCTTAAAATAACCCAAATAAACCCAAAACGGATCAAAAATGGCAAAAATATGCTTGTATCTGAGTTTATTGTGTGCAGGTATGGATATGTCAAATATCACAAGAAATCAGTCAAAAACGAACACGAGAACGGATGAGTGATCAAGAAGCTAAAGAATATTTAATCTACACAGTCTCATATGTTTTGTTGATGATAAACACGTAACTTGTAATACATAACGTAAAATATACAAGTTATCGTAATCATAATTTGTCTCAACATATATTCAACACTTCTCGATGTCTCGAGTCCTCGTATGCTACAACACAGGTTTGTATATGTTTGTTATGTGGCATTAAACCATACTTTACATTTTGAATTTACAAATATTTTTATACAAATACATCACTTTTACTTTTACACTAAAGTTTACGTGCAAATATATATATTTGAACGAGTATACAATAGTTATCTTGCACATTACTTATACATTTTTATAAGTAACCAAGTAAGAATTACTTACACATTTCATATTTGCAATATAACCAAATATACATGCACTTTGCATATTTTTAAAACACAAGTAACTTACCTTTTAACTATATATATTTTACTTAAACACATTTCTTTAAAAGAAAAATGCTTATGATTTTACATCATCCATGACATCACCATATCTTCAAGTATTTTTACAAATCTAAACATAATCTTTGAAGATTTCATAAGATTTTGTAAGATCTTTTATCACCAAATCTTCCAAAATCTGGATTTGATACACTATGAGAAGGATCCCTTTCAATACACTGGCTGGATCCCTTTTGGAAGGGATCCACCAGACCTGGGTGAATAGTAACCTTCTTTTACCTATATATATAAGGCCAAATCTTACAACACACACATTCTATATAGTCTTTATACTTATTTAGATCAGTAGGAACATACACATTAATCACTTTCATTTACATATGATCATAATGCTTTAACATTCATTTTGTTGTAAGCATACTTCCAAGATGATCCACCAAAGAAAGCCTTAGGGATCTGTCCATTTCCATCCACCACAAAGCATATACATATAAAGATCTACAAGATTGAATATATAATCATATTTATCCATTTGAAGGCTTCCTATCAATGAAAGATCATCTAGATTAGGCTTTCATATCCAATTGACACATATGTCTTGGATCTTTATTGTAGACACTATTGTCATCACATTGTATTAGATGGTTTATGTGTTTATGCCAAAAACACAAGGTTTGTTATGTTGGGCCATAAAACATAATTTGTTTTGTTTGATTCTACCCGGTATGTAAGAACTCGATATTTAGCTTTGTGCTAGATAAAGTGTAAGCGACGTTAGGTTGGTTCTACCTTAAACTAAGACTCGGTATTTAGCTTTGTACCAGAAAAAGTTTAAGCGACGTTGTGTAAGGTTTTCTTCACCGAGATGGGAGCTTGTTGATTTAGTGGAATAACTCTCGAGTTGGGTACTTAGGGAGAGGAGTAGGGCGGATAGGAGCTCTGTGACCAAACCACTATAAATTATCATCTTCGGTTTGCATTCTCTTTTATTTATCGCTCTCTTTTTATTTTGTACGTATGCTTGTGTTGTGATTTGATGTTTATGCTTGTGTTGTGACAACTTGCTTATTCCATGCTTTCCATTATTTATATAGTCATAATCTAAAATTGGTACTTTTCATATTACGTTAAGTTTGATCAGGCATTTGATACAAAAGTCTTAAGATTTTAAATGGAAACGTATTAACCCCCCTACGTTCTACAATTGGTATCAGAGCCACATGGCTCTAATTTTCAAAACAAATGGTTTTCAAAACCGAGTACGATACATGTATCAAATTATCCGTGAAGCGAGACATAATATGAAAAACGCGTCGATAATGTTGCTAATATCTTTGCTATACAAGCTTGAATAATGATTGAAATCTGTTATATAAGTTTACTTTAAAGTCTACCAAGTTTTAAACCTTGTCGTCAGGGTTGAAATATGCGTTTTTATGAATCTGTGTCAGACCCGCGGATCACTTTCTTAACAAAGGTCGGATCCCTTTTGAAATGGATCTGGCTTACCCGGATCCTCAGTGGACAATTCACATATTTGGTCAACTTTGAAAGCTCGTAAAAAATTAACTGTAAGTCCGTAGGAGTCGTGCCACCTACCACTTCGAAGAGAATTGAGTCTACTTTCTAATAAAATTAGTTACAGGTTCTTATTAAAAGTTTATGGGAGTCAAATTAGCAAAATACTACAGAGTGTCTAAAATATTAAGTTTCGTATTAACATAGAAACTCAAACTTTTGAGTCGGGCAATTTATGTTGGTATATTTTGAACATGGATACATCCTCTTTTGAAATTAAAGTATTTTGAAAACTAATCAAGCTTCGTATACATCTTCATATTCAACGCAAGACAAAGAAATTTTTTCGTATGCTATACTAAATGGCTAGTTGTTTTGCTTTGTATTGTTTATATATATGTCTACCTTATCATGTATTTCATTCGTTTGTTTGTCGATTTAGGTTCTTAAAGAATATTTACGAATCAATATGGTTTTAAAAGGAGTGTTTGAGATAACTCCTAATTTTGTTGAAAATGTATTTCCGCAAATGCTTAGGTAAGTCATATAAGTATAATGATGCTTAAAAAGTGTGATGTGTTATATGACTACTTGTTTCACCTTGTTTGTATTGTATACTCTTTACGTCTTGTAGTTGAGTTTGTTAGTTTGTGGAACATAAGTGTCGTGTATGCCATGTTATATGTTTGATTGTCAGTTCCATGCTTACGCACAATATGGTGTATGTTACATTTCTTGCACTTGTTAAAACCTCTCAAAAATAGAAGTAAATAATCATACTAAAGTTATGGCAAGAATAGTCCATGCATACTAAAACAAGTTGGTTCTAGTACTATTTTGGTCTTTTGGCATCCTTTGGTCCCTCAAGTCTCATTTGTTAATCTTTATTTGTTTTCATTTAAAGAATGTGTATACGTAAGGGTCTAGAAAAATTCCGGGTATGCATCAACTCATTATTTAAATTATGGTTGATCTCATTATCCATTCGAATTTCCTTGTGTCATATATAAACAAAAATCCAGACTCATTATTTGCAAAGATAGCATGCAATATCAAATCACAAGTCTAACTTGTGACCTTAGATATTGTCTTGTACCTACTTGTTTTGCATCACTTGGCTAAAATGAAAATAATGTGTCATCTTCTAAGATGATAAGGACGTGCATCGGTTCATAACTCACACTTGTGTTAATGATGTATTATCGAGTCTACTCATCCATGATTGCATTTTGAGCTTCATAGTAGGATTCATAACTTGAATGTTTCATCCGAAATATTCAAGTAAAATTATTTTGCAACGCAAATATAATTAGTCATATCTGAAAATCCAAAATTTTAACCTTCTAACAACTTTATTTGAACTCCCTCAACCCACTCAAACGTCCACTATGTAACGGTCAAACCCAACTCCCATATTTCTTTTCTATTAATTTCAAACATCCCAACTCCACTACATACCTTATTCAAAATCAAAACACTTCATCTTCCCCCTCACTCAATACCAAAAACCCTTACCAATGTAAGACATCTTGGAAATATTTAGCCCCGTCATGATAACCATCATCGTCTCTCTCGTAATGCTTCTTTATCCAATACTCAAGTTCCCGCATGGAGATTTGTTCTTCGTCTTTGCGATTTATATTTTGTTATTTACCCAATCCTTTGTATTGCTTTAAGCATTGAAATTAAATATAAATAAAATCATAGTCTTTGGATCTTCTGTTATTATTTTTGGTTATACAAATTTTCATTCGAACCATACACTTTCGTCATGATCTTCTAGGCACGCGTTCAAATTAGTTATTGGACTACTTAAGTAATAACAAAAATATTTGGAAGTAAAATCTACCACACACTAATACTTACATCAAAAATAATAAAAAGAGGAGACCATTATCTTTTATAAAACCCGGATCCCTTTGAAAAGGGATCCAGCAGATCCGGCCATTTGATACTCAAATATATTAGTACCACTGTTAAGAACGTCTCCCTCTCTAAAATCACCATTGACGAACTAAAACACAACTATTCTCGTCACCATGTTCAATCATCAAATCGTGTTACTAATCACATTGTAAGTTATATTCATCATCCTTCTCTTTGTTTTAATATTAAAGTATTAATTTTCTCATAATTGGTGTTTTTTAAAATTCTTCATTCATATTTAACAAGTTTAATATAGATAACTTATTATGCTACCCTTAGTTTGGAATTGCATCTTTGTATTAACTTAAAAAAATTGAATTATACATATAAACCCCATGTCAAAATCTTCAAAAAAATCAATCACAACTAGGAACATCGGGATAAAATAATGTACTATGCGTTGTTAATACATGTAAAAACAGTTTTTAAACTCAAAAGCATATTTTCAACAAGACATTTGCATTGAACATAAATGTCTTTTACACTTTGAAATTTTCATTTCACACGACTTATCAAATAAGTAGTAAATATGAGTTTTCCTTGTTAGTCAATCAAGACCACTTGCATTGCATATACATGTTTCTAATTACATGTTTTGTTTGATATGATTAATTATTTTGATGTTATCTTAGTGTTTGATAACTATTGATAGATAGTCAAATGTGTAAACCTTGGAAAGGTTTTATATTTATTAAGCTTTTATGATTATATGTTTTGTGCTACTAAATGTCTTAGCTTAAACATGAATTGCATGATATTTGCTTTTTAAGTAATTATGTGCTAATCGATACATGATTAAACATAAGTTGCTTGAATGTTTCATCTTACGCTTTATACGACATTGTTATTTGATTTATTTGCTACTTGTGCACCTATATTATGCAAATATTTTTTGTATGATAAGTATTTAGAAGTCTTTTTGTCCTACACATTAATCTCGTAGATTATTCGGTTAATTCGTGGCTGAGTATACATACATGTTTAACTGTCTACTTCATTATCCAAATCACCATCATAGATTCTAGTGCCTATTTTAACATACACCTTGCACGTCATTTTAGTGCAAACGATCTCCTTCAACACTAGCTCAACACGTAGAATTATCCAATATTTTGTTCGATTATGTATTATGGCCCTTTAAGTTAGTTGCGACACTTTCCCTCCTTTACACTTAATATGTGAGTCTTTCTATTTATGTGTCTATTTGTGAACATGTTTTCATCATATATATGACTATTTATGTGTCTACTTGTTACAGTCATATCCGTGATAATATGTGAATGAGTTTCGTTCGTATTTGTTGGCAAAATTGTTTATACTATCATGATGTAGGATGCAATTCTTACTTTTATCTTGTATAAGATTTAAAACTAACTTGTTTGGAATTGTGTAGGTCGATAAAGTTCGATTTCTTTATCAAGTTAATTTGTGCTCATTACTGTAATCCATATCTTTCGTTACATTCTCATACATGCATAATCATAGTCACCACTTTATTTATAACTATACATTGTTTGTTGCTTGCATTGTCAAAGCCATCTTCCGCCACATGTTATACTACTCACAAAGTTATCATGTCTAGCACCTCAAAGTGCTTCATCAACCCAAGAAGGTAAGGTTTAGAGATAAACCTTTTTACCTCAAAGTGCTTCACCATGAAGCTTTCCATTACCACCACAACCACATCCTACAAGTAATTCACCTTAGAGGTTAAATCATCTTCCATATATCCCGACACTCATAAGCATCTTTTCCTATGTTGTCAAAAGCCAAGTGAATTTTGTAATGAAATACGTCTTATTTTCGAATATGTCCTTACAACCTTGAAAAACCTCACCGAAACCAACCACGATGATGCAAGTAGTAGGATTATATTTTTTTATTATCCTACCTTTAGTTTATTTTTCAAAGAGTTTCTTTTAAAGAATCATATTGCATTCTAGTTTTTTTCCAAATATTGCATCATATATTAGATTGTTATCATATGGTCATAGTTCTTGATCTTGAGTTGGTTGTAATTGCATCATCTATATATTGCATCATATATATATTTTATTGTATATGGCTTCCTCAAAAGACAAAGTATATATTGCATAAATTTTTTCTTTGTAGGTTCATATTCATATATACACTTTAATGTGTATGGAACTCTTGTCTATGGACAAAGGTGGCTTAGATTATTTTTCAACGGGATATACACATTGTTGTATATGTCATCCTCGCCCATGAACGAAATTTGCACTAATCATTTTATTTCTTTTTAGGATTACTCATATACACGATGTTGTACATGGCATACCTGTCTCTGGACGAAGTTTGCAATTATTAATTTTCTTTTTGTAGGTTCTTCTTGACGCCCTCAAACAAGGGGGACATCAATCAATCAAATATATTGGGTCGCCTATACACTTTGTTGTATATGACATATTTGTCTAAGGACAAAGCTATTATTGCACTAAAATTTTGTTTTGTAGGATCTTCCTTGACGCCCTTGAGCAAGTGGGAGCTTTCGTCGTCCATTTATACACATTTTCAATCATACCTTGATGCCTTAAACAAGGGAGAGCATCCGTCAAGGGGGAGCATTCAAGCATTCATCATCATTTTCACTCTTCGACACTCCTTTACGTTTAGACAAAATGAAGAGAAGATAGTTTCACATGGCTTACCCAGATGTGTCGTTTACTATATGAATTTTCATAGATTTTTTCTATTTTTTTATTATTATATATGTTGCACGAAACTAACCTTATTGTAGGTTAAGCCTTCAAATTTGATCAATGGATCTGCTATAAACCAAGGACAATTACCTAGCAGATGCAACAACATAAGGGGTTAGAGTAGACAATTTAACTTCACTAGGGATGATGTATGCTTGCCTTTTTGAGGAAAAACAAAGTCTAACTCCAAGGACACACCCTTTTTGTTTTGACAAAAGGGGGAGAAGAATGTAAACAGAGAAGGTAATGTAAAGGTATTACGTGGATACAAGTAACTTTTACATTTTATGATATATTACGTTTACAAATTTTGTCATCATCAAAAGAAGGAGATTGTTAGTGCAAATATTACGATATTTAATCTACACAATCTCGTTTGTTTTGTTGATGACAAACATTTATGTTGTAATACATAATGTAAAATGTAACCCTTGCGCTTTTCTGAGATCTATATGTTCTAATATGGTCCTTTGACTATTTGACTTTTGTTAGTTTCGTTAGAACAAGTTACCGTGTTGGCGGTATTGATTATTGGTTATCTTACCTTTATTGTGTTTAATTTAATCCTTTTAGAGAATTTTATCTATGTGATCATGTTCTAGGAGGTTGTCCGGTGTATTGCTTGAGATATCTTATAACGAGTCCCGGCACGTCCGTAAATGTTCAAATCGAATCTAAGGCAATTTGATTATGAAATATGTCGTGTAAATAATCGACATTCATGGAAAAGTATTTTTGAGTTCATTAAAAATACAAGATAACTTCGGGTAACATTTTAAAATCGCGATCAATGAGTCTAAAGGGAACCGACACCAAACAAAGCCTCCCGAGACCTCCTTGGATACCATATCCGGTCAAAACCAAGATGGGACAAGGATGGCTAGTTTTTAGGATGGCTTGTCCCAAACCTTAGTACATAATATTTTTCTTGACACAATTTACACATAATGCATGTTTGAGAAACACACACACATTCTTCTTTTTCTTCTTTCTTTGTGCTCGGCCAAAAATTACACACACAAACCCTTAAAAAATTTGCAACTTGATCAAGAACATGAAGATTTAGGAGTAGTGGGTTGATTCTAGTAGTCGGGTTACCATTTAAACAACGTTTGGGTTGTCGGATCGTGTCTTAACTCACTTTCAAAACCCTCTTTGTAAGTCGGTCTTTTCCTAAATATTATTGTACTTCTAGATGTATATTGATGCATAGATGAATGTTGTACGGTCCATTTTCTTAAAATCGTAAACTAGAAACTTTCGAAAGAATAAAAAAGGGTGCGTCATGGTTTGAACTCGGGACTATGGAAAACATGGGTTGATCATTTTTATGTCGTGGTTGTGATGGTTGAAAAACATTTAGATACTATATAGCTTATTTTCGGTCTATCTTAAATAATAAGCTTAATCGGCTTATTTTAGCTTAATAATGTTCGGTTGGAAAAAAAGGTTTTAAGGAATCATGGTTTTGGTTATTTATCTATGGTATCTTATTGTTATAGGCGTAATATGATAGCTTATTTGGTGTCTAAAAGAACTAAGAAGCTTATTAGCTTATTTACAAGCTTAATGGACTTATTTTGGGCTTATAAAGCTCACGGCCCAATAAGGCCTAATAAGTCGCGGCTTATTGTGGTCCTTATTGTGGTCCGACTTATTTTTGTGGCTTTTGGTTATAGATTAGTATGATATTTAAGGCCTAACGAAGCTTAACGGGTTGAAAATAAGTTACAGATAGCTTATTTTTGGCTTAAAGGGGCCACGTCCCAATAAGACAAGCCAAACCTTGGCTTGGTCTTGGACCGTGAGTCTTGGCTTGCGTTTTGGTTTATTTCTTGGACTTATATTTGATATTATATAGGATATTGGACCTAAATCGGAACTTAGAACTTGAAAATATATTTTTTGGGCCTCTAGTGGGCATTAAGGCCCAATGATCGAAAACTAGTCGTTTTACGGACTTTTGAAAGTGAAACATACTTATATAATTACATATATGTGAATTAGTCGTTTGAGGAAACATGTTGTGATAAACTTTGCGACATATAGATTTTTGACATCTTGTCAGAAAATGGTAAAATTTGGGAAAAAGTGTTTGAAAGTGAGGTTTGAAACCTTGGAAAACATTGTATAAACAAACGGGTCATGCGGAAATTTCGTAAAAATCCTATACTTAGATTCTTACTCAAAATTACTTTTATGACAAAATAATAAAATATCATTATTTTAATAAGACGACTAAAAGACGAAAAATACATATTTTATAATTATAAAATATGAAACTTCTCCAAGTCATTTAGTATGAATAAACGTCTCTTTTTCTATAACTATATATATAATTAAATTAACTAATATTACCGAATGGACTTACCGAAGTATATTCCTAAATACCTATTGTAACACCCCCAAATTGGGTCGCGGCGGAATAATGAGTCCGGGAGCGTTACTTCATAGGTCAATAGCACAAGATATGAGAACGACCTCTAAAATAGTCGTTTAAAATACGATACATTGGATTTACTAAAATTGTTTAATACAAAGCGCGACGGCTTAAATTATTCAACATTTGATAACAAAGATTTTAGATCATACTACCTCCGTCCCACATTAAGTGTCCAGTTTGACTTTTTAAGTCTTTTTTCTTTAACTTTGACCTTGATTATTTCTTCTTATGTTAGATGATACTTGATGTAAAACATATGAATGGATAGAGTTTTGAATGTGTTTTTCATTGGTATAATTTTTACTAAGTATTATATTTTACAAACAAAAATATTTACGGTCAAAGTTGATGAAAAAAGACTTCAAAAAGTCAAACTGGAAACTTTTTTTTTGAACGACAATTTATTAAAGACTAGCAAGGAGCTAGAAAAATTACAAAATGAAGGAACTAGGATTTTTCATCCAAGAGTTCCAATCAAAGTTTAAACTACAACGGTTAGAACACCAAGTAAATGATAACTTAACAATATCGTCGAAAAGAAGATCAACCCGTGGTAACTCGCTTCCAAACAAGACTTGATTACGGAATTTCCAAATGACCCACCAAGTGATATAACAAACGCCTTCTAAAACATCCTTACAATGTTTAGTAACCCGAAGATTGGATAACCAAAGAAACCAGTCTTCATAAAAGGAAAAGTCTTGATACTCTAACTCCCACCAACGAGCGACCTTAAACCTCAATTGACGAGCCAAATGGCAGGCAAAAAACAGATGAGATGATGATTCCACAGCCACACTACAAATAGGACATAAGATAGATGGAATTTCAAGCCCACAGAGAGAAAGGTTTAACCTTGAAGGAAGCTTATCCAAGAAGACTTTCCATGCAAAGATGTTAATCTTGATTGGGACATATTTTACCCATCGAGTACAAGAATCGACCTTAGGAAGAAAAGAATCATCGATAAATTCACGTACTGATTTAACTGAGAAAACTCCCGAAGAATCCAACCGCCAAGTCCATCTATCAATAGCATTCTGAAGAATAACCAAGGATGTGTCTGAAATAAGATGTTGCAGCTGATCAGCTTCCATACCACCTCTAGGGGGTCTTCGAAAAGAGGCTATAAGAGAGCCATCACTAAACTTAGAAGCCACACTAATATGCTTGTTTAATTCCAAAGAATATAACCTTGGATAAGCATATTTTAAAGGAGAATTTCCAAGCCATGTTTCTTCCCAAAAAGAAGTTGTCTCACCATTTGCTACGTTCTTTTTAATAAATGAAAGGAGATGAATGCCTTTATAGGAAAGCTTTCTAACTTCACTAATAATATCCGTCCAAGGAGTGCGCTTAGAGAAAGGTAAAGAATTGTCAAGACCTCCGTGAATTCCATGGATAGCTCTTATAAAGCGAGACCAAAGAGAAGACCCATTTACGATAAACCTCTACACCCATTTGAAAAGAAGGGCTCGATTCATAGCAAAGAAGCTAGAAACACCAAGACCACCATTTTTCTTTGAAGATAAAACTCTTTTCCAACTGATCAAAGACATCCTTTTTACCCCATAGTCCGCACCATTAAAAAAACTCATACGGATTGACTCCATTTTTTTAGAACACTTATAGGCACCTTGAAGGAAGACATATAATAAAGAGGTAAAGAGCTCAATACCGATTTTATGAGAGTAAGACGACCGCCAATCGATAAAGTTCTAAGCTTCCATTTAGAGAGCCTAGAAGATAACTTAGCAACAACATCATCCCAAAAGCTAATTTTCAAACTAGAGCCACCAACCTTTACTCCAAGATAGTTAAAAGGCGTATGAAGAGTCGCATAGCCAATAGATCTAGCTACAGAAGCAACAACATCTTGAGAGATTCCAACACCCATAAGTTTACTTTTATGAAGGTTGATTAAGAACATGAATGACAATAGAAAGATTGGACAAATTCCATTCACCAACGAAAATGGCATCATCGGTATAAAATAAATGGGATAAACTAAGAGAATCATTAATATGGATACCTTTGAAAAGCCCCGCATTCACCACGTTATTGAAAGAAAGATGTAAGCTTTCCATGATCAAAATAAATAAGAAGGGAGAAAGAGGATCCCCTTGTTTTAAGCCTTTGAAAAACTTAAACTCTGATGTCGGGCTACCATTCACAAGAATGGAACCCATAGCAGACTTGAGGCATCCTTGAATCCAACTTCGCCATTTAGCTCCAAAACCAAAATTAGAAAGCACCATATCTAAGTAATCCCATCTCACAGAATTAAACGCCTTTTCAAAATCAATCTTAAAGATCAAAGCTTTGGATTTTTTATACTTGCACCATGAAAGAAGTTCGTTAGGTATGAATGGGCCATCAAGGATCTGTCTGTTTGAAACAAAAGCAAATTGCACATCGCTAACAAGAGTTGGAATAACATGACTCAGCCGTCTAGCAAGAACTTTAGTAATGATTTTATACAAACTACCAATCAAGCTTATAGGTCGAAAATCATTTACCAATTTTGCTTCTTGCATTTTGGGAATCAAAGCGATGAAAGAAGAGTTACAACCAGGGGGAAACAAACCTGATGCGAAAAAGAATGAGACAACAACAACCACATCATTATCTACAATTTTCCAATATTTTTGAAAGAATTCAAAGGTGAAGTCATCGGGGCCAGGAGACTTGTTAGTACCACAATCCCAAACCGCATTTTTTATCTCATCATAGGAAACACTACTTTT
Source organism: Tanacetum coccineum (assembly GCA_026074375.1). Lineage (NCBI taxonomy): Eukaryota > Viridiplantae > Streptophyta > Magnoliopsida > Asterales > Asteraceae > Tanacetum > Tanacetum coccineum. The sequence goes on along the minus strand of BQNB010023104.1, from coordinate 36,938 downwards.
AAGGTCGTTAGCCTGATTAGGAGACAGCTGGTTTGGAAATTGATAAGCAAAGGATATACATTCGGTAGTCGGGGCATTAAAACGATTAGCAAAGTGGTTGAGAAATTCATTTTTCACCCGGGAAGGGTCGACGATCCAATCACCGTCAATTAAAACACCACGAATTGCCAACTGAGAACGCTTTTTATTAATGATTCCATGAAAAAACTTTGAGTTTTCATCGCCTTCTATAGCCCACCGAATTTTTGCCTTTTGGATAAGATCTACCAAAGAAGCCTTATTAAGGTCATTGAGCTCTTTGTATATGTTAGACCTTTCCTGAAGAAGCTCATCGTTGCACTTACCTTGATCAAACAATTTATCCAAAACTATCAGACGGTCCGACAATTGATATTTTTTGCATTCACCTTATTGTTATCTTCAACAAGCCACTATTTTATAGCCTTCTTTAGAGATTGTAGCTTGTTTTTCAGCTTTATGATACAATTGGAATCCGTGAAAACAGAATGATTCCATGAGTCCTCAACCATCTTATCAAACCCTTTTCTAGAGGACCACGACTAAAAAAACGAAAGGGGTAGGACCATAATCAACATTTAATTCACGAAGAAGAATAGGTCGATGATCCGAAAGATGTTTGTCAAGACAAAGAGCAAAAATATAAGGAAAACGAGCCAATAACCCTTCAGAAATAAGAAATCTATCCAACTTACTCATCTTAGATGCAGATTTATGTGACCAAGTAAAAGAATATCCTTCAAGAGGAAGATCGATCAAGCCCGTTGTAGTGATGAAATTATTAAACGAGTTAGCACCATGAGGATTAAAAAAAGAACCATGTCTTTCATGCTCATAACGAACCTCATTAAAGTCACCTAAGAGCACATATTCACCATCCCAAGAATCTATCAAATGACTAAAAAATTCCCATAACATCTTTCTTTCATTAAGGTCTTGCGGAGCATAAACAGATATAATAAGGATTTTGGTAGAAGTGGGAATCCAAGTACCTAAAACCGCCAAAAAGGAGTCCGAAACCGTAGAATAGTCTTTGATGAATAATCTAGGATCCCAAACATAAAGAATACCCCTAGAAAACCCTATAGAGTGTGGAGATCTTTATGACCCCTTAGATCGTTATTAAGACTCATCTAGGATATAGTAACATTGATTAATAAACTTGCATAGCGGAATAATAAAACAGAAATCAGAGTTACTTCAAGGTTTTCTTTATTCATTATATCCCCAAGATCAAATGATCCTTGAGGCTAAACTAACTAATACATAGATGTCTATAACACATCTACTAACTATTTAACTATGCTAACTAACTAAACGTGTACACACACACGTTTTGTTTTAGTCGACTCTCATTGAGAACACACACTTTTCTGGATACTAAAATAATACATAGACCTCCTTTTATAGCATAAGGAGTCAAGGCTTTACATGGAAACTATTTAAAATATATTAATGAGTTTGACCAAATCTTTATCTCTTCATCTTTATTCTTTTTGACCGAATCTGTCAAGGCTATACCATGGTAACTATTTAAAAGATATTAATAGTTTGACCAAAATCTTTGATTCTTTCATCTTTATCTCTTTTTGACCAAATCTTATTTTCCTTCTACTCTTGTAGAATCCCACAATGTGACTTTGGTCCTTTTGTTTCCATACTTGTTGTTCATTCTTGTTTTATCTTATCATGGTAAAATTATAATTCCCAACATTCATCCCTAGTTGATAATGAAAAAAAACCAAAATAAGCACGAACTTCCCCTGAAGTTAATATACGAATGAAAACTTCCCCTTAAGCTAATCAGAGGCAATCTTCAAGTTACAAATCATCAAATATTCTTCCCTTTTTGTCATCATCAAATCAGGGACTAAAGTATGCAGCTTCGATCTTCACAACCACGAACCAATATTAGACTTCTAATCCAAGCCTTCTATCTCCTCAAATTACCCACCATTAAGCACAATAAGAAAATTGACCTTGAGTCGTAGAACGCACACTTGGCAGTAGTATAATGATATAGTAGAAAACCTTCACATCTGATGTAGCATGTAATGGTTAAACCATTCTTTAACATTAAGCTTCCACCTAAAAACCCATATGTTAACCATTTCCTTGACTTTAATTCTGTAGGCTCTATGTAATATATACTGATGAAGTAAATTAAGATAACGAACTTGATGAAGAACGTTAGGAACAACCTTAATCTTGGGTCTTTATCTTGTTTATCCCGCGACGTTCGAACTCATACCAAGACAAATATAAGTAGATCGCAATCTCTTGATAAATTCCTCATCTACAGAGACACATTCGAAAGTGATAGCAAATATGAGCATTGAGCACCATAAGAGAAATCACACACCTTTGCTAGATTTGTCAAGTCTTCGTCACAACGTTGTAAGCGACGAACAGTTACCTTCCTCTAAAGTATGAATAAAACTACCAAAACACTAAATATTCCACTTAACTTCAAAAAGATCATTAACACCTGCTTTGTAGTACCAATTCGAACAAATAAGCCAAATATGAGCCAGCCTTTGAAACTTTTAGGAACATTTAAACCAAAAACCTTCCTGGACAGAAACTTCGACACATCTTTTCTTCAAAAAGTCGACACCAACAAAAACCTTGAACAATCCTAGATATCGAGAGCCACGATGCTCTGATACCAATTGTGAAGATCTTTATGACCCCTTAGATCGTTATTAAGACTCATCTAGGATATAGTAACTATGATTAATAAACTTGCACAGCGGAATAATAAAATAAAAATCAGAGTTACTTCACAGTTTTCTTTATTCATTATATCCCCAAGATCAAATGATCCTTGAGGCTAAACTAACTGATACATAGATGTCTATAACACATCTACTAACTATCTAACTATGCTAACTAACTAAACATGTACACACACACGTTTTGTTTTAGTCGACTCTCGTTGAGAACACACACTTTTCTGGATACTAAAACAATATGCCTAGACCTCCTTTTATAGCATAAGGAGTCGAGGTTTTACATGGAAACTATTTAAAATATATTAATGAGTTTGACCAAATCTTTATCTCTTCATCTTTATCTGTTTTTGACCAAATCTTGGTTAAGGCTTTACATGGAAACTATTTAAAAGATATTAATGAGTTTGACCAAATCTTTATTTTCTTCTACATCTTGTAGAATCCCACAATGACGACTTTGGTCCTTTTATTTCCATCTTGTTTCATTCGTGTTTTATCTTATCAACTCAAATATAATTCCCAACATAGAAGGACTAAAAACATAATCAAAAGACAAATTTCCCCACAACGCCTTGACAGAAAAAAGATCAATTTTTTCCATTTTAGTTTCTTGAATAGCAACGAAATTAACTCTATGCTTAGTATTCAACTCCTGTATCCACCCTTTTTTTTCCTTGGAACCAAGGCCTTGAACGTTTAACGATAAAAAATTCATCTAAAGACTGTGTCATGTCCTTGGGAACCAATAATTGATTCAATATTCTTCGCACATCCATCCATATTATATCCCATAGCATGTCCAACCTTGATTAATTCATCCATGACTTCCAAAATAGATCCACTTGCTTGAAACTTTGTACCATGATTATGTAGACCACTAACAACAGATTCCTTTTTCTTGTTAACAGAACTTGTGCCATCTTCTTGTGAATCAATATGAGATGGTTGTTGTTTACCAGAACCCGCAACATTTTTGTCTACATCCGGAGTGAAACCAGGAGGAAATTGAGGTGTATGTTGAAAATAATTACCAGTACTAACAATCGGCTGGTTAACATCATTGTCTTCTGAGATATCATTCGGCTGATTATCACCATTGACTGCTGAAGTGTCCTTTTTCCTTTTCAAAATTTTGTAAATTTCAAAAGGATCATCTGAGTTGACAGAGTGTCCATTACAATTAGGAACTTCCTGCAAGTCAGCATCGTGATCTTGTGCAAAACTTGTTTCTGAGACGTGATCACATTCAGTTTCTTTGTCATCCCCAATAGCATTTTCAATATCCCCCTCAGATTCATCATCAGAAGAAAGCTCCTCCTCTTTATCAAATTGGACACTTAATATGGGACGGAGGGAGTAACAATTATCCCAAGATGTAATGACTCCAAATCTTTAATGCATGACTCCCCAAAAGACTATCCCCAATGTATCCTTAACACCTCGTGCCTTATTGACCTGAGAAAACATGCTTTAAAACGTCAACATAAACTTGGTGAATTCATAGGTTTATGTAAATATAATGTAGGACCGCAAGATTTCCAAGTGTATGATAATGTAACAGATGCAAACATCACAAAGTGTAATTACGTTTCCCTAAGCTTATGACACTGAAGCTCGACATGTATGAATTACAATATAAATTGCCAACATTGCCCTTAATGATGTTCTAACCCGCAACATCCCAAATCTGACATGGAATACGTCCGTTTTCTGGCAAACCGGCACAGTGAGTGCTACTCACCCGAACAGGGATTTCAATCCCAAATAGATCTATTTATAACATTCGCGTTCACACAAAGTAATTGACAGTTCATGAGAATGAGAATAGTGGGTTATCGCTACTTAGGCAAACACGTAATCATGATAAAATGTACACTTGCTTCCAATTTGTAAAACAATGCATGTTTCTCAACCTAAAATTTGTAAATCATTGATATAGTAAAACACGGGGCTATGAATTCACCTTAGTGAATAATCTGAAGTATATGAATCAAGTGAATGGAAACGTCACGGATAAGACCGAATGCAACCTAATTAAATATAGGTCGTATGAGTACAATGTACTTGATAGTACTACATCACAAGTTATATAGTTACACCACCACCTAATAGTCTTTGTTTAGTTTTAAATGTCAAAACAATGTTTAAACCATACTTTGTTGAATAAAGGTGTTTGTGTTTGTATCCGTAAAATAAAGTGTGGTTTTCGTCTCACAATTGATTATTTGTTAATAATACATGTTTTAATATTATTATTGATTATATAATGATATTATATAATTGGTTTAATTGTTTTTATAAAATTATATAAAACTACTTTTATATAATTAATCGTCGTAACCTTCCAAAAGTCATAACTTACTCATATTTAATCCGTTTCGCTTGTTCTTTATATGTATGGATTCGTATTTGAAAAGTCTAATCAAATTTTATATTTATAATATGGTTTGGTATTGTTATGAACAGTAACAGTAAGTGAAAGTTTATAAAAATACTTTTTATAACTTTAATTATTGAAATCGTATTTTAATTGTATCTCGTTCGTTTTAATTCGGTTTTTAGTGATTCCTATGTCCACGTCTTCGTAATTAAAAGCTCTATTTATGAAAATTATTTCCCAACAGTATACTGTCGTGAACAGTAACTTATTTTTATAAATTTACTTTTATAAAAATACTTTTTAACTTAAACTTGTAAACAACTTATCACCTTCATTTTAAATCTGTTTTTCGAGTTTCTTACATGTTTGGATTCGTCATGAAAAGTAATATCTTTATAAAATATCTCCCTTAATATATCAGATCTAAAACAGTAAATATTTTATAAAACAACTTTTATAAAAATACTTTTATACATTTAATTATTGTAAACTTAAAAATGTCATATCTCCTTCGTTATTGCTCGGTTTTTCAAGTTTCTTATATTCTTACGATCCTTGTGATAAGTAATAACTAAATAAAATATAAAATATACATGTTATTTGGTATAAATGTGGGTATTTGTTTGAGTATAGATAGGTATAGGTGCTTCCGGGTATGCCCGAATGTAATTTATTGCGAAACGTAAGCGTTTTACGTAACCAATAAAAATAAATTATGAAAAGTTATAAATCATAATCATATAACACTTGCTTGATGTAAACTTTAACTTGTTTGGTGTCCATTTACGTTGAATGATGATTTTTAGTTTACGCGATTTAACTATAAGATAATAATTAAAAGCGAACGCGTAAAACCCTAAAAATAAATAATGAAAATAATTGAGTCGGGAAATGACCTGAAAATGAGAAATATTACACTTATTATCCGAGTCTTCTTATATTACTTACCTACTGATACTTAAATAGTATATGTATATTATACTAAGGTATGAACTAGAACATGTTATCTTTAAAACTAAGTCGTCAACCATCACACCACTGATAACGTTAAGGGTGACCGTAAAACGCATCTGACCTTTATACATCAACTTTGAAAACACTTTTGGAGCGCATATCTAAAGCTGAACATTAACTGGATTAGGTCGTGACCGGATGTCATTGCACTTGCTTGTTTGATCTAGATCTTTGCTACCTATCACCTTTTGCTTAAGGGGAGTTTCGTAGCCCCACTTTTTAACTCTTTTCCGCTGGGGGAAAATAATACTCAAATCTGTTTTTGAACTTGTTTTCTTACTGCGCGAAACTTCTATCTTTTCGGACAATGCTATGTGCCTATGACTGCTATTTGAATGACATAAGATTGGTAGAACTTTTCTGTGGATCATATGTGGTATTGTGAAGTATCTTATGATCTTGTAAACTTGTGATCATCAGCCCTATGTTTAGCTCCAGCTGGTAGGCTTTAGGTGTGTGTTAACTTAGAAGCTTGGATCTTTAAGAGTATTGGTATCTATATTAGTGGTGTATCTATAGATCTTCGATAGCATGTGTTGCTACGTTGGTATCTTATCTATTGCATGTATTCACTGTCATGTTGCACAATTGTCCACTACTTAAACTATGGCACAGCAACTGGGTTGAAATCAAACCTACGAGCTCACCAACTTTATGTTGACATTTTCGAGTATCATTTTCAGGTAATGTTAATGATCAGTGAAGTTTTGTTGCGAGATTTAGCAGACCTTAAGGGCATCCTGTATGGATCTATCTTCTGAGAGACTTGCATTTGTTGTTTTGATTGATCTTTAGCATTTTGGATTATGTTATCTTGAGACTAGCTTTATCCCCTGTGTGGGAATTTGGATTCTAATCTTTTTGGCTATGTGATGTGTTCTTTGACGGATCTTCACCCAAGTGCTACTTATGGTAGGGAATGTCACGACACTTACCTTGAATGCATTTTTGTATTTCTCTATCTTGTATCGTGTGTTGTGATTATCCATTCTCTGTCGCATCCAGTGTTTCTGCCTGAGTCAGGGTGTGACAGATTGGTATTCAGAGCCAAGGTTATAGAGAACTAGGTGTTTTAGCCTAGACTATAACCTTAAAACCTTCATGTAGTTGCATTATAGGATCTATGTGCGCGGTGTTTGCTTATACTTGCTTCCATGGTTTCATCATTTATCGTATTAGAAAAGTTAATCATTGAAATGTGTGAGCTCAATACTAAGTACAACTGAGAAAGGATACAGGTATAAATACGGTGGCCAACGTAATTATAAATGTATCACGACTCACGCGTATTTGGTGATATCGTTCACATAAATCAGTGCCGACACTTTAGGACCACCCTTAAGAAAACCTTCCCTCCTACCTAATGTTACCTATGTTCTCCCTCGTGTAGATAATGCTGCCAAGAATGACGACACAAAGTGGAGGCCGATCAACTGCTGCACCACGAGGTGGAAGGACAGGTGGACGGACGGGTAGAGGAAGTGGAAGAACTAGAGTTCGAACTGGTAATCAGGGTAATGGTAGGATTGATGAACAAGGTGGTCAGGTAGGTGGTCAAGGTAATGAGGTGAATGGTAGTGTTGACGGAGTCCCCGACTTCTCCACTATCATTGCACATCAGCTGCAGAACTTACTTCCCACTATCTTAGCCCAAGTAGGCAACCAAGGTAACAATCAGGGGAACAATAGGAATCAAAATGGTGATGCCGTCAATGACGACATCCAAGGTGATGTTAGGAATGTCATTGTGAACAACGACCGAAGGGGTTGTACCTTTAAGGAGTTCTTAGCTTGTAACCCAAAAGAGTATGATGGTAAGGGGGTGTTATAGTCTATACCTATTGGATTGAGAAGATGGAGTCAGTTTAGGATATGAGTGGATGTGGTGATAAACAAAAGGTGAAGTACACTGCTGGATCATTTGTTGGTAAGGCTATCATGTGGTGGAACTCTCAGATCCCCACACGAAGCTGAGAGGCCGCTGTTGAGATGGCATAGGAAGACTTTAAGACTTCGACAAGAGAGGAATTTTGCTCGGTCAATGAGATGCAAAAACTAGAAATTGGTTTTAGAACCATGCTATGGTCGGGGTTGGCCATGCTACGTACACTGATAGGTTTCAAGAATCGGCTAGGTTAGTTCCCCATCTAGTTACCCCTGAGAACAAGAGGATTGAGAGGTACATCTATGGCCTTGCTCCATAGATCCGTGGGATAGTGGCAGCAACAGAGCCAGTAACAATTCAGAAAGCTGTGCAGAAAGCTGGTACGCTTACAAATGAAGCCATTAGGAATGGATCACTTAAGAAGAACATTGAGAAGAGAGGTAACGGTAGAGAGCCTAGTAGAGATCGGAATGTGAAGGATGATAACAAGAAGACTAGGACTGGGAATGATTTTTCTACAACTGCTAATCCAGTGAGGAGGGAGTATACGGGTATGACACCTAAGTGTACGAACTGTAACCTACACCACTTACCTGAGTCACCTTGTTGAGCTTGTTTTAGTTGCAACCGCCTTGGGCATCTTGCTAAGGACTGTAGAGTGGTACCTAGGATGGTAAACCTAGAGAATGCTAGAAACCCAACTGCTGCTTGTGGAGCTTGTTTTGAATGTGATGGTATTAATCATTTTAAGGCATCATGTCCTAGATTAAACCAAGCACAAAGACGAGGGGGAGGTTGTCCGAACCAAGTTGTGGCAAAACGACCGAAGGGGTTGTACCTATAAGGAGTTATTAGCTTGTAACCCAAAAGAGTATGATGGTAAGGGAGGTGATATAGTCTATACCCGTTAGATTGAGAAGATGGAGTCAGTTCAGGATATGAGTGGATGTGGGGATAACCAAAAGTTAAAGTACACTGCTGAAGTGGTAAGGCTCTCACGTGGTGGAACTCTCAGATCCACACACGAAACCGAGAGGCCGTTGTTGGGATGGCATAGGAAGACTTTAAGACTTTAACAAGAGAGGAATTTTTCCCGGTCAATGAGATGCAGAAACTAGAAACTGAGTTTCGAACAGTCATGGTGGGGGCTAAGCCATGCTGGCGTCTCACTGATATGTTTCCATGAATTGGCCTAGTTTGTTCGCACATCTAGTTGACTCCCTAAGAACAAGAGAATTGAGAGGTACATCTATGGCCTTGCTCTATAGATCCGTGGGATGGTGGCAGCAACGGAGCCAATAACAATTCAGAAAGCTGTGCAGAAAGCTGGTACACTTACAAATGAAGCCATTAGGAATGGATCACTTAAGAAGAACATTGAGAAGAGAGGTAACGGTGGAGAGCCTAGTAGAGATAGGAATGTGAAGGATGATAACAAGAGGACTAGGACTGGGAATGATTTTGCTACAACTGCTAATCCAGTGAGGAGAGAGTATACGGGTATGACACCTAAGTTTACGAACTGTAACCTACACTACTTACCTGAGTCACCTTGTTGAGCTTGTTTTAGTTGCAACCGCCTTGGGCATCTTGCTAAGGACTGTAGAGTGGTACCTAGGATGGTAAACCTAGAGAATGCTAGAAACCCAACTGCTGCTTGTGGAGCTTGTTTTGAATGTGATGGTATTAATCATTTTAAGGCATCATGTCCTAGATTAAACCAAGCACAAAGACTAGGGGGAGGTTGTCCGAACCAAGTTGTGGCAATTGATGAGGGTCAAGGTCTTAGAAACAATGGCAATCGGGCACGTGGAGGAGCATTCATGTTGGGGCCAGAGGAGGCTCGCCAGGACCCGAACATCCTGACGGGTATGTTCACTCTAAACAATCATTATGCTACAACACTATTTAACTCTGGTGCTGACTATAGCTTTGTTTCCACTGCTTTCACACTCTGTTAGGCATAGAGTCTAGTAACTTAGGATTTAGTTATGAGATTGAGATAGCTAGCGGGCAGCTAGTAGAAATCGATAAGGTTATTAAAGGCTGTGAACTAGAAATAGAAGGGCATACCTTTTACATTGATCTAATACCGTTTGGAAGCGGGAGTTTTGATGTGATCGTAGGAATGGACTGGTTGTCCAAACACAAGGCTTAGATCATTTGCCATGAGAAGGTAGTTAGGATCCTACTACGAAATGCAAGACACTTAGAGTCCTAGGTGAAAGACCAGAAGAGAAGGTAAGGCATCTTAGGAGTGAAAAAGGCAAGGAATAAAAGAAGGAGGATATTGTCGTGGTTAGAAACTTTCTTGAGGTATTTCTGGATGATCTATCAGGATTACCACCTAATCAAGAAATTGAGTTTCGTATCGATCTAATCCCTGGAGCAATACCGGTCGCGAAATCTCCCTATCGATTGACACCTTCTAAAATGGAGGAGTTGTCGGGTCAACTCAAAGAACTACAGGACAAGGGTTTCATTCGACTAAGCTCGTTGCCTTGTGAGCACCGGTATTATTTGTTAAGAAGAAGGATGGGTCCTTTAGAATGTATATTGATTATAGAGAGTTGAACAAGTTAACCATCAAGAATCGTTATCCACTCCCTAGGATAGACGACCTATTCGGTCAACTGCAAGGATCGCAGTATTCTAAGACAGATCTTAGGTCCGGATACCATCAGCTGAGAGTGCATGAGATTACATTCCAAAGACTACATTTAAAACTTTATATGGGCATTTCGAGTTCATAGTGATGCCCTTTGGTCTGACGAACGCACCAGCGGTATTCATGGACTTTGATGAACCGAGTGTGTAGACCTTACCTAGACAAGTTTGTGATAGTGTTTATAGATGATATCTTGATCTACTCTAAGACCCAGGAGGAGCATGAAATGCATTTAAGGTTAGTTTTGGAACTACTCAAGAAGGAGAAACTGTATGCTAAGTTTTCTAAGTGTGAATTCTAGTTGCAAGAAGTGCATGTGATCAATGGTGATGGGATTCATGTAGACCCTAGTAAGATTGAAGTTGTTAAGAATTAAAAAGCCCCTAGAACTCCGTTCGAAGTTCATTCATTCTTAGGCTTCGCATGGTATTATCTTCGATTCATTAAGAACTTTTCTAAGATAGCTAAGTCGCATACCATCTTGACTCAGAAAAGCAAGACCTTTGATTGGGGTGAAGAGCAGGAAAGGTATTTCAAACTTTGAAGGATAAGTTTAATGCACCTATTCTAGCTCTCCCTGATGGGGCAGAAGATTTTGTGATGCATCAGGCTTAGGATTAGGTTGTGTGTTAATGCAAAGAGGTAAGGTGATATCATATGCGTCTACGCAGTTGAAAATCCATGAGAAAAACTACACCACCGATGATTTAAATTAGTCACGGCTATGTTTGCTCTCAATATCTAGAGACAAAGAGCGTTATCTATACTGATTATAAGAGTCTTCAGCATATCTATACCAAAAGGAGTTAAACATGCGTCAGCGTCGTTGGATAGAGCTTTTCAGCGACCATGACTATGAAATTTGCTACCATCCTTGTAAGGCGAATGTAGTAGCTGATGCACTGAGTAGGAATAAGAGGATCAAACTTAAGAGGATTAGAACTATAAACATGACCCTACAGTCGAGTATCAAGGATAAGATACTAGCGGCTCAGAAGGAGGCATCTAATGAGTCTGCAAGATTACAAAGAGGACTAGATGAACTAATAGAACATAGGAGTGATAGAGCATTATATTACCTGGATCGAATATGGGTTCCTTTAAATGGTGATGTGAGAACCCTGATAATGGATAAAGCCCATAAGTCGAAGTACTTTGTATACCCAGGAGCTGACAAGATGTACTATGATCTTAGGGATATCAACTGGTGGCTAGGAATGAAAAAGGATATAGCTGTGTAAGTGAGCAAATGTTTAACTTGTTTGAAGGTAAAGGTTGAACATCAAAGGACATATGGCTTACTGCAGCAACCTAAGATCCCTGAATGGAAATGGGAGAGAATAGCAATGGACTTTTTTACTAAGCTACCAAAGACTAGTAGTGGGCATGACATAATCTGGGTCATTATGGACCGATTGACTAAGTTTTCTCATTTTCTACCTATGCGTGAGGAGTATAAGATGGATAGGTTAGCTAGACTCTATCTGAATAAGATCGTTGCTAGGCACGGTGTGCCGATCTCAATCATATCTGATCGTGATAGTCGTTTCACATCAAGGTTTTGGCAAACAATGCAAGAGGCATTAGGAATTAGGTTAGACATGAGTACGGCTTACCACCCTCAGACCGATGATCAGAGTGAGCGTATAATCCAAACCTTGGAAGACATGCTTAGAGCATGCGTCCTTGACTTCGAGGGAAGTTAGGATGTTCATCTTCCATTAGTTAAGTTTTCGTATAACAACAATTATCATTCTAGTGTAAGGTGTGCACCTTTCAAAGCCTTGTATGGTAGAAAGTGATGCTCATTGATCATGTGGGAAAAAGTTAGAGAAGGGAAACTGATAGAACCTGAGCTAGTGCAAGAAACTATTGAGAAGATCTCACAGATCAAGAATAGGCTTAAAGTTGCATGTGATCGTCAGAAAAGCTATGCCGATAAAAGGAGGAAACCATTAGAGTTTAGTGTAGGTGAGCATGTTTTGCTCTAAGTGTCGCCTTGGAAAGGTGTGGTACGCTTTGGGAAGAAGGGGAAACTAGCACCTAGATTTGTTGGACCTTTTGAGAACACTGAGAGGATCGTTCCTATAGCTTATAGACTTAGGCTACCAAAAGAACTTAATGGTGTTCATGACACGTTCGACGTGTTGAATCTTAAGAAGTGTCATTACAGATACCTTTGGATGAGATCTGGGTTGATGCTAAGTTCAACTTTATGGAAGAACGTGTGGAAATCTTAGAGAGGGAGTTCAAGAAACTTAAGCGGAGTAGGATTGCCATCGTCAAGGTTCGATGGAATTCGAAACGAGGACCTGAGTTCACATGGCAGCGTGAGGCTCAAATGAAACTCAAGTACCCGCATCTTTTTAGCTCTAGTACTAGTTGAATTTCGAGGGAGAAAATCTTTTAAAGGGGGTAAAATGTAACCCTTGCGCTTTTCTGAGATCTATATGTTCTAATATGGTCCTTTGACTATTTGACTTTTGTCAGCTTTGTTAGAACAAGTTACCATGTAGGCGGTATTGATTAATGGTTATCTTTGTAATATTATCTTTATTGTGTTTAATTTAATCCTTTTTGAGGATTTTATCTATGTGATCATGTTTCGGGAGGTTGTCCCATGTATAGCTTGAGATATCTTATAACGAATCCTGGCACGTTCGTAAATGTTGTGTAAATAATCGAGATTCATGGAAAATTATTTTCGAGTTCATTAAAAATACTAGAAAACTTTAGGTAACATTTTAAAATCGCGATCAATGAGTCTAAAGGGAACCGACACCAAACAAAGCCTCCCGAGACCTCCTTGGATACCATATCCGGTCAAAACCAAGAGGGGACAAGGATGGCTAGTTTTTAGGATGGCTTGTCCCAACCCTTAGTACATAATATTTGTCTTGACACAATTTACACATAATGCATGTTTGAGAAACACACACATTCTTCTTTTTCTTCTTTCTTTGTGCTCGGCCGAAAATTACACACACACAAACCCTTAAAAAATTTTGCAACTTGATCAAGAACATGAAGATTTAGGAGTATTGGGTTGATTTTAGTAGTCGGGTTACCATTTAAACAACGTTTAGGTTGTCGGATCGTGTCTTAACTCGCTTTCAAAACCCTCTTTGTAAGTCGATCTTTTCCTAAATATTATTGTACTTCTAGATGTATATTGATGCATAGATGAATGTTGTACGGTCCGTTTTCTTTAATCGTAAACTAGAAACTTTCGAAAGAATAAAAAAGGGTGCATCATGGTTCGAACTCGAGACTAAGGAAAACATGGGTTGATCATTTTTATGTCGTGGTTGTGATGGTTGAAAAACATTTAGATACTATATAGCTTATTTTCGGTCTAGCTTAAATAATAAGCATAATCGGCTTATTTTAGCTTAATAATGTTCGGTTAGAAAAAAGGGTTTTAAGGAATCATGGTTTTGGTTATTTATCTATGGTATCTTATTGTTATATGCGTAATATGATAGCTTATTTGGTGTCTAAAAGAACTAAGAAGCTTAATTATTAACTTATTTACAAGCTTAATTGACTTATTTTGGGCTTATAAAGCTCACGGCCCAATAAGGCCTAATAAGCCGCGGCTTAATGTGGTCCTTATTGTGGTCTGGCTTATTTTTGTGGTTTTTGGTTATAGCTTAGTATGATATTTAAGGCCTAACGAAGCTTAACGGGTTGAAAATGAGTTACGGATAGCTTATTTTCGACTTAAAGGGGCCACGACCCAATAAGACAAGCCAAACCTTGGCTTGGTCTTGGTTCGTGAGTCTTGGCTTGCATTATGGTTTATTTCTCGGACTTATATTTGATATTATATAGGATATTGGACCCAATAAGCAAAAACTAGTCATTTTACGTGATTAAAATAGACGTTTAAAAGTGAAACATACTTATATAATTACATATATGTGAATTAGTCATTTGAGAAAACATGTTTTGATAAACGTTGTGAAATATAGATTTTTGGCATTTTGTCGGAAAATGGTGAAATTGAGAAAAAGAGTTTGAAATTGAGATTTAAAACCTTGGAAAACATCCTATACTTAGATTTTTACTCAAAACATACTTTTACGACAAAATAATAAAATATTATTATTTTAATAAGTCAACAAAAAGACAAAATATATATATATATATATATATATATATATATATATATATTTTATAATTATAAAATATGAAACTTCTCCAAATCGTTTAGTATGAATAAACGTCTCTTTTCCTATAACTATACATATATTTAAAGTAATTAAGATTACCGAATGAACTTACCGAAGTATATTCCTAAATAACTATTATCCGAGTCTTCTTATATTACTTACCTACTGATACTTAAATAGTATATGTATATTATACTA
The DNA here is from genome assembly GCA_026074375.1 of Tanacetum coccineum. Classification (NCBI taxonomy): domain Eukaryota; kingdom Viridiplantae; phylum Streptophyta; class Magnoliopsida; order Asterales; family Asteraceae; genus Tanacetum; species Tanacetum coccineum. Next base: position 21,865 of record BQNB010023104.1, on the reverse strand, counting down.
ACGTATGAACTAGAACATGTTATCTTTGAAACTAAGTCCTCAACCATCACACCACTAATAACATTAAGAGTGACCGTACAACGCATCTAGCCTTTATACATCGACTTTAAAAACACTTTTGGAACGCATATCTAAAGCTGAACATTAACTGGATTAGGTCGTGACCGGACGTCGTTGCACTTGCTTGTTTGATCTAGATCTTTGCTACGTATCACCTTTTGCTTAAGGAGAGTTCTCGTATCCTCACTTTTAACTCTTTTCCGTTGGGGAAAAATGATACTCAAATCTATTTTTGAACTTGTTTTCTTACTGTGTGAAACTTTTATCTTTTCGGACAATGCTATGTGCCTATGACTACTATGTGAATGACATGAGATTGGTAGAACTTGTCTGTGGATCATATGTGGTATTATGAAGCATCTTGTGATCTTGTGAACTTGTGATCATCCGCCCTATGTTTAGCTCCAGCTAGTAGGCTTTAGGTGCGTGTTAACTTAAAAGCTTGGATCTTTGAGAGTATTGGTATCTATATTAGTGGTGTATCTATGGATCTTTGATAGCATGTGTTGCTACGTTGGTATCTTTTCTATTTCATGTATTCACTGTTATGTTGCACAATTGTCCACTACTTAAACTATGGCACAGCAACTGGGTTGAAATCGTACCTACGAGCTCATCAACTTTATGTTGACCTTTTCGAGTATTATTTTTAGGTAATGTTAATGATCAATGAAGTTTTGTTGCGAGATTTAGCAGACCTTAAGGGCATCCTGTATGGATCTATCTTCTGAGAGACTTGCATTTGTTGTTTTGACTGATCTTGAGCATTTTGGATTATGTCATCTTGAGACTAGCTTTATCCCCTGCGTGGGAATTTGGATTGTAATCTTTTTGGCTATGTGATGTGTTATTTGATGGATCTTCACCTAAGTGCTACTTGTGGTCGGGGAATGTCACGACACTTACCTTGAATGCATTTTAGTATTTCGTTATCTTGTATCTTGTGTTATCATTATCCATTCTCCGTCGCATCCCGAGTTTCCGCCTGAGTCGGGGTGTGACATAAAATGTACAAGTTACTCATAATCATAATTTGTCTCAACATACATTCAACACTTCTCGACGTCTCGAGTCCTCGTATGCTACAACACAGGTTCATATATGGTTGTTATTTAGCATTATGATCAAACCTCACTTTAAATTTTTCATTTACAAGTATTTTTATACATATACATCACTTTTACTTTTACACTAAAGTTTACATCCAAATATATATTTTATTTGAACGGGTATACAATAGTTCTCTTGCATGTTTTATTTTTTAAGTAATCTAACAAAGTTGCTTATACATTTTTATAAGTAACCAAGTAAGAATTACTTACACATTTCATATTTGCAATATAACTAAATATACTTGCACTTTGCAATTTTTTAAAACACAAGTAACTTACCTTTTAAGTATATATACATTTTATTTAAACACAGTTCTTTAAAAGAAAATTGCTTTTGATTTTACATCATCCATGACATCACCGTATCTTCAAATATCTTTCCAAATCTAGACATAATCTTTGAAGATTACATAAGATTTTGTAAGATCTTTTATCACAAAATCTTTCAAAATCTATATTTGATACACTGTGAGCAGGATCCCTTTCATTACACTGGTCAGGTCCCTTTTGGAAGGGATCCATCGGATCCCCATGAACAGTAATATTTTTTGCCTATAAATAGAAGCCAACTATCACCATTTTATCATCCCTTTCACACACATTCTCTCTAGTCTTCATACTCATTTAGATCAGTAGGAAGACACACATTAATCACTCTTATTTGCATATGATCATAATGCTCTAACATTTATTTTGTTGTAAGCATACATCCAAGATGATCCACCAAAGCAAGCCTTAGAGATCTTGCCATTTCCATCCACCACAAAGCATGTATATATATATGAAGATCTATAAGATTGAAGATCTTATCATCTTCATCCATTTGGGGGCTTCCTATTAATGGAAGATCATCTAGATTAGGCATTCGTATCCAACTAACACATATGTCTTGGATCTTTATTGTATACACTATTGTCATCACATTGTATTAGATGGTTTATGTGTTTGTGCCATAAAACACAAGGTTTGTTATGTTGGGACATATAAGATAACGGGTTTGGGTTGGTTCTACCCGGTGTGTAAGAATCCGATATTTAGCTTTGTACCGAATAAAGTGTAAGCGACCTAAGGTTGGTTCTACCTAAAACTAGGACTCGGTATTTAGCTTTATACCAGAAAAAGTATAAGCGATGTTGTGTAAGGTTTTCTCCGCCAAGAAGGGAGCGTGTTGATCTAGTGGATAACTCTCGATTTGGGTTCTCATGGAGTAGAGTAGGGCGGAGAGGAGCTCCGTGACCGAACCACTATAAATCATCATGTCCGGTTTGCATTCTCTTTTATTTATCGCTCTCTATTGATTTTATGCTTATGCTTGTGTTGTGACTTGATGTTTATGCTTATGCTGTGACAAATTGCTTATTCTATGCTTTCCATTATTTATATAGTCATAGACTACAACTGGTACTTTTCATATTACGTCAAGTTTGATCGGGTATTTGATAAAAAAGTTTTAAGATTTTAAACGGAAACGTATTCACCCCCTTATACGTTTTCCACATATGGGGGTAATGAAAGCCTTAGAAACCCTTAGAAACTATCTTTCTAATTGCATTTTCTTTGTCTTTAAAAAGATGTGTAATATACCAAAACATAGTTTAGGACGGTAATTTTGACCCGAATTTACAAAAAAAATTTGGCATTGATGTGTCGTTGTGTAGTGTATATTTTTGTGATTCAAGTTTTAAATTTATATTGCCGACTTAACCAAAAATAACACTTTAAGGGGAGTGTACCCGGTCGGTGGTAGATTCGTGGTAAGTAGGGTGTCGACACTTGAAGCGAGGTTAAATCTCTTAATTTATTAATATTTTGATTATCTAATCTAAGTTAATTCTAATCTAAGTCAAACCTATGCTAATCCTATGTTAGTTCTAATCCTAATTCTAATAGGTAAAAGGAGGGTTTCGGCCTGAGAGACTGGCACAGGTTTGGTGGTGACTACAATCAATTCAAGACACTTTAACCCACGCAAGCAAATTAACAGAAGATAAGAGAGCGGTCGAGACTTATGATAGAAAACTGTATTAGTCATCATTAATCCGATTAGAAGTTGGTTTGTTTATTCAGTGCAATGATTACTTATCTCGAAGAGGCCATTTCTTTCTTAGCTTAGGCGGGACTTCCATCCTATTGACCTATACACATTATATCTGTCACAATTAAGCATCCATTAAAAGCATCCTTATGTATTGATTATAATTCATCTAGAGTGATGACACCGTGTATGTTTAATTCGGAACGAAACCCTAGCTCATAGGACTTTACCCACTTACTGCATTAATGGTAACTTGTTGTTAGTGGTTCTCCACCAATCCAAACTATACCAATGATCATTTCGTTATTAGTTAGTACTAAGCCACTACCTTTTACCGGTACAACACAGTTCAATCGAGGCAGTAGGATGTTATTATGATCCTATTTGTTCCACCTATTCGCTTAACTATATGGAGAGCTATCCCAGACTCTTAGCCTACGCCCAAAAAACACCAAAGTTGCAGCGCATTAAATATGTAGGACTAGACCTAGTTGAATGATAGGTCGCATACTTAAGCACGTAAACAAGTATCATGTGATAAACATAATCAATAAATCAACGATAAATTAAGAAATCGAGATATAAACAAAACCAAACATTTAGATCTTCATAATAATGGCTAATACCTGAAGGTATTAGCCTTCAAACATCATAATTAATACAAGAGTAATGGCTTAGCCAAGGTAAACTAACCGAGTTAACGAATGATACCAAAAACTGAACGATTACAAAAGTATAAGAAGTTACACATTGTGTCCTATGGATTGGAATGCGTTGCAAGACCTCTTCTGCACTTTTTCTCCTCTGAAAATCGATTTTTGTGGTTTAGGTATTGAGAATATGATTTAGCACACTTAAAACTCGTTTTTGAGATTTGTATTTATAGGGTCTGGAGTCGGTGTCGATACGGCGTATCTAAGGTATTGGATACGACGTATTGGGGTTTCTTAGAGTAGGGACCACGTTTGGTATCTTCCAAAATATTTACATACTATATCTCTAATACGGCGTATTGGTCTTCTGGATATGGCGTATTGAACTTGTTTCCTTTATGGTCTTTGGTGAGTGCAGGCAGGGATACACCGTATCTTCCTTGACGGATACAGCGTATTGGTTGTCAGAATAGTAATCTTCAAAATATCTTCGTTTAAGCACCAGCATGCGCGCCTTTTGCTAATATTCACCAAGTACTCCATAATTACTGCAATTCTTAAATATAAACGATTAAGTAACTATTCTTTGCAATAAATATACAAAATGGGTTAATTACATGGGCTAAATGATGCTATAAAATAGATGTTATTTGATGTCATGAAATATCCCCCCACTTGAATCCTACTTTTCCTCAAGTTGCCTTTAGAAGTTTATAAAAATGTATCCCTAAGGATATTTTCTGTTAAATCATTTATTTGATCTATTACAAGTACACAACCAAACACCTCACGAAATAGGAAGATGAAAACACTCAAATCACTCAACTAATCATAAGCTTGGCAAGGATACACATCTCCACCGCTAAAGCTAAGGAGTAACAAGTTTATAATGGTAAATATGGGTTTGTATGATAAGGCTTAGGGTTTATCATTATTTAATCTTTCACCAGAAGTACCACTCCAACAAGATAGCTGAAGCACACATACATGACCGTAACAACAGAATAGACATGTGTGTTCGATCACATCCTCATTCAAATTTAACCAACGTTTAGGATGAAGAATGATATAGGGTAGGAACCATCTAACTTTCACCAAAATTCGTAAACCAATGACGCAGCTGAGACATGCATACATGGCCATAACGACGGAATAGACATGCACGCTCGTACAAAACACATAGATTAAGTCTAAAATACAAGTTGCTAGACACTTTTTCCTGACCGTTTCCATGATAAAGACACAACTATTTACAACGTCTTGATCATAGATAAAAAACAACAACCTAAGTTGGCGTTCCCGTAACAGTCAACTTCCCAATCATCCCATACTTTACATACTTTACAAGGCAAGTGTCGATATCTTCCACTTTATACAATACTCTATATCTTCGATTTGTATCAAAGAATAATCGATCCTTCGTGTAATTCCTTCGGTAGTTGCGAAACGATTATCTTCAAACTTTCCTTCTCTTTTTTGTTGCGATTTTCCTAATTTTTTCAATTTTTTTTGCTAACACTATACTACGAAACTCGATGTAATTTCACCATCTTCACGATCATAATAATTTCGGATAATTCCTTTGGTAATTCTTCATTCTTCGGACGTACAATTAATTGCGATGGTAGTAAAAATACATGAGTTTTGACTAAATTTACATTCCCATTTGCGATGTGCAAATTTCTTCCAACCGTACCAAAATTGACACAAGACTCGGGAAATACAAACTTTACACTTTAAGCAACTAGCAACTGTAAAATAAACTTAATCTAATAGGGTAGGCTAAGGTGTAAACGTGTAACGAAACAAACAATTGGTGTAGTTCCTATAGGATTGGCTTTACGGGTTGTTCTAGAGGTATCTTACTCTTAAAGTAAGAGTAAACAAAGTGTTTATACGGGGGTTAACTAACCAGTGTAGTTAGTTAAAAAGCAACATGTAAAGGCGTTTTGAGTGTGATCTTAAATTTTACCAATTTAAACAAGTTACTCCATCTAAATCCATAATACTCATCACTGTGATCTCGAATAGATATACCAAGCCAAGTTCTAAAGTCTAGAACATCACCGACACACTCATATTTTTGTGGAATTTGGGTAAACACTTAGAAACAAATAAGGTTAAATCCTCATAATATCTAGTAAGGGTTATTGTGTGCGGGTTATGTAACATGTAATTTCATAAAAGTATACTAGATTTTTTTTTAATTTGAGCATAATTTAAGCATTTTAGTGTGAAAAATAAGACAAGTATGCATTCTAATTCCCATCCCCACACTTGAATTATACAACGTCCTCGTTGTATAGATAAAACATTAAAAACGGGAATTAAAAGAATTTGAATGAGAAACTCCATATTGTAGATACTTCACCAACATTGTCGATTTCTTTGCAGCGAGGTCCTGTGCAAAATATAGGAAAATCCATGTACTCCTATCTTGGTACCTACGGGTAATTATACATAAACTAAATTGTACAGGAGACTAATACGTTGTATCCATAAATGGAATACGCCATATAGAGACCTGTAAAAAGTATCTAAATACGGGTCAGTCTGCCGAATACGCCGTATCATGTGCATGAATACGCCGTATGGACAGAACTGACAATTATGTTTTAAAGTGCATAAAATAAAGGACTGATAATGTCCAGACATTCAATACTCCGTATGGTATGGAGCGGATACACCGTACTGATGTCTGGGAAGATAGACTCGATAAAAATAAATAACAATCCGGGTTGTCTCCCGGGAAGCACTTTTGTTTACAGCTAAGTCTTTAAGTTAGACTTTTTCTTCAACTCCTATCATCCTGCTCTTGTTACCATCCATCCTTTGTCCATCATATGAAAGATTTCTTGGTATGTGCGGCATGCATCTTCGCTTGTACTCGTCAAATCATCGTATTCATTTTCTTTTACAGCAAAATACTCTTTGTCTTGTCCGAATGAATACTTGATCATCTCGAATCTTCTTATATTGCAAACCGGCCCCTCATGATCATCAAACAATTCACATCTTTCTTTGTCTTCATGTTCCATCTCATATTCTCTATCTTCATGACCATGGTTGGTATTCTTATAGACATTCCATCTCCTTCAACCTTCATTACTTGACTCACTATCTTTGTCTTCGATTATTCCTTCCATGATGGCTTTATTCTTTAAAGCTTCTCCTTTAAGTTTGCCATCTTTCAAAGCTTTGTACCATTCAAAATATTAATAACGAAGTGCGTTTCCTACTATATAAGCTCCAAGTAAGTTTCCTCCATTACAATATCCATCGTCCCTCTAGCTACAGGTTGGCCATTCTGAACATCCATTTTTATAATTAAAAGGCTCACAATTTCTTTGGTTAAAACCAACGATCCATTCCAAAATATGTTTGATAGGCTCTATTGGCAACTTCAGGTTGTCCATGGTTGAGGGTGGTATTATGCAGTAGGATAATTTATGAGCACTTGTATCAGTTGCATGGCTTCTTCTAACTAAGAGTTACAAAAATGTGTCCCCGATCACTAATTAAAGCTTTAGGAACTCCAAACATTGCAAACAACTTTCTTAAAAACTTAATCACAATGCGAGCATCATTTGTAGGAAGTGCTTGAGCTTCGACCCATTTTGATACATAATCCACTGCTACTAATATATATTTATTTCCCCTTGAGTTAGGAAAGGGCCATTAAAGTATAGTCCCCATATTGAGATACATATATACTGGATGTTGTTTTGAGCATCTCATCCTTGAGATATGTTTCCTAACCTTTGGACTTGCATCACTCTCAATCAGTAATCTTTAGCATCCTTAAAGATACTAGGCCAAATAATCCAAATTCGTAGACTTTTCTTCCAGTAATCGGCGCACTATGATGTCCCCCAGTTGGTCCAGAATGGCAGTGTACCAAGATTTCAAGGATTTCGCTTCCAGCAACGCATCGCCTTATTACATTGTCCGGGAACAGCCTGAACGTGTATGGTTCATCCCAAAAATAGTTCTTCACTTGAGAAAAAAACCTTCTTCTTTTTTCTGGTGTCCAATTCGGAGGCACAATCTTTCCAACAATATTAGTAACTTTATCAAACATACCATTGGTTCGTCGTATTTTAGCTCGATTTCTATAATCGTTTGTTGTTCGTGGGAATTCTTCCGCGATTTCTTCTTCTCATGAATGTTCCCAAATCTGGGTCTCAAATTCTTAACAAGTGATCCACAGCAGTTTTCTGTCCCTTTTTATCATTAATCTTGATGTCGATCCCTTGATGAAGCAGTACCCACCTTACTAAGCCGTGGTTTGGCGTCCTGTTTACCAACTAAATACTTAAAAGCAGGATTGATCAGTGTAGACAAAAGTTTTTAATAAGAATACGATAGGGACAAACTTATCAAAGAGAATACATCTGCAAGAAGTATTTTTTAGTGGTTGTATAATGTTCTTGGAACAATATTTTAAAGTTTTGCTGGCGTAATTAATTGGTTTGAATTTCACTATTGCTGACCAAAAACAATTCCAACAGCGAAATCACTAGCGTCACACATTAATTCAAAGGGTACATTCCAATCAGGAGATATTATGATAGGCGTTGTGGTTAATCTTTCTTTCAAAATATTAAACGCCTTTTTGCAATCATCAGAAAAATCAAATTTCGCGTCTTTCATCAAAAGTTTGGTCATTGGTTTAGAGATCATGGAAAAGTCTTTTATGAACCTTTGGTAAAATCCAACATTACATAGGAAACTTCTAACTCCTTTTACGTTTGATGGGTATGGCAACTTAGCTATTACATCGATTTTAGCTCTATCAACATCAATACCTGCCCTAGAAATTTTGTGCCATAGAACGATCCCTTCTTTTTACCATAAAATGACATTTTTTCCAACTCAGCAGAAGGTTGGTTTCTTTAATCTTGATGCATCTGTCTAGATTCGCAAGGTCAAACAACAAAAGAGTTACCGACATCGAGAAATCTCCATGAATACTTCCATAAAGTCTTCAACTTGTCATGGAAAAATTGCTGTCATGATCTGTGAAAGGTTTTAGGTGCATTGCATATCAAACGACAAACATGTAAGCAAAAGTCACCCCCAATAAGAAAGGTGAAAAAAGTTGTCTTTTTCTTGATCTTCGGGCGCTATTGAAATTTGGAAGAATCCTGAAAAACCATCAAGAAAACAGTAATATTCATTCCCACATAAACATTCTAACATTTAATCGATAAAGGGAAGAGGGAAATGATCTTTTCGAGTTGCATCATTAATTCATTATTGTCATTCAAAACTACAGTTCATTCCTCTTTCTTTGGACAACGGGATAGGGCATAAACTCGATATCTAAGATTGGATAAATCAGACTGGAATCAGTAGCTTAACAATGCGTTTTTCACAACATCTGGGACTTTAGGAGGGTTTAAATGTCTGGTTTGAGGTCATCCTCCATTAAATTTGATGCGATGCAGAATGACAGACCTGAATTCCTATGAAATGTCCAAAGTTTCTAAGCCAATTACTCCCTTACGTTTCTCAAATCTACTAGTAACTTTTTCTCCTTTTCGAAATAACTTGAAAGATGTTTATAGGAAATGATTTTTTGCCCTATAGGTATGGGTATTCAAGGGGTTAGGCAAACTCTTTAGCCCTAGGTCTCTTTTCATCTATCTAGTTAGCACTAGTCCGAATAAAGGATGTTACTTTTTAACTCCATCAGGTCTCGCTGTCCTCTGTTCAACTGAATACGGCGTATTAACAGAATCGATACACTGTATTGGTATCCCTAAATCAGATTCATCGTCAGAATTATTTTCTAAAGATTCATAGCTTTCTAGGTCTTTTCTCCAGTCCTTTGAGTAAAAACGAATTAGACCTATCATTTTCCAGTTTTTTTTTTTAAAATAAACAAAAAACTCAAAGTTTAGATGGTCATTTAATTCTTCAATTCCATATCATTCATCATCTTCATTGGGCGATCTCTTAATCGATTGATTTATGTCAAAGATGACTTCATCATCTCCAACCCTTAGTGTTATCTTTTTATTAAATACGTCTATCATAGCTCGGGCAGTGGACAAAAATGGTCTCCCTAAAATTATAGGAACCCTAGAGTCTTTAGGCATGTCTAAGATAATGAAATCGATGGGAAGGACGAATTTATCAGCTTTTATAAGCACATGTTCAATTACCCCCTTGGGTACTGGATCGACCTATCTACAAGTTCTAGGCTCATTCTAGTAGGAGTGGGTTCTCCTAAACCTAATTTTTCATACATCTTATATGGCATCAAGCTTATATGCTCCTAGGGTCTTCTATAGCATTTTTGACTATGAAATTTCTCCATGTACAAAGAATATTAAAACTCCATGGGTCTTTTTCTTTTGATGGAAGCTTGTTCAATAATACGGCTGCGCATCTTTTGTTTATAATGATTTTACAAGCTTCTTCGAGCCTGGCCTTGTTTGTTAGCAAACCTTAAAATTTTTTGGCGTATTTCAGGATTTGAGCTAGGGCTTCAATGAAAGGCAAATTGATGTGGAGTTACTTCAAGTTTTCTAAGAACTTTCTTTGCTGAGCTTCTTCTTTTTCTTTTCTCAACCTTTGAGGAAAAGGGATTGATGGTGTTTGTACCTGTTGGTTCCACTTCAACACTTCTATAGATTGAATTCCTTAAGCTTGTTTAAGATTTGGTTATATTAGATAATCTAACACAACTATAGTAGAAACTTTGTGTGAATGTAATAAAGATTATGCGAAATCTAATATTTAATAAGAAGAATTTACAATGGAATAGTAAAACAGAATGAACATATAATTTAACAAAACATAAAAGCTCCAATATTATTAAGCAAATAATACGAATACTCTCAAAGTATTAGAGTTACAAAGACCTTGAAGCTTTACAAAATTTGTATAATTTTTCTGTATATGATTGTTATATCAAACTCTATGCCCTTTTTTTTTTTTTTTTTTTTTTTTTTTTTTTTTTTGGACCCTCCTTTTATACACCAAGGAGTCCTAAACGGCTTACAATACTTTCCTAAGTAATCATAATCTTCTAAACAAATAACTTATACATATCTTTTACCAAAATATCTCATACAAATCACATAAGCAGTACTAACTAACTCAGCAGTACTAACTTCTTCACTAGCAGCATTAACTCCTTCAGCAGCATTAAACTTTTTGTATAGTAGTAGTATCTTTGTACTATAGTATAACTAACTTAGCTTGTTTTTCTTCTAAGTCTACGAGCAGTCTTAACTTACACTAGCAGTAGTAACTATCTCTAGCAATAGTCAACTTCCTCTAGCAGTTGTATATTTGTATGATAGTTGTAACTTCACCTACTGTCTTAAACACTAGAATAATTTTTCATTGAATTTTCCAGCAGCCACTTACTTTTTCTGACTGAGCAGCATTAACATCTTTTAAGAATTGTAGTATTCCAAAAGCACCAAGAAGGTTTTAATCCAAACAATCCTCATAAACTTTTATTTTCTCTCTAAATTCATCAGTTTCTTCTTTGAAAGCTTTATTAATCACCAAAGGGATGCTTCCAAACACTTAATTATTTCGTTAGCCGTTTGTGAGATGTTTAAGATGTTGATATGCAATTTCATCTGAAATGTGCATATGAAGTTCTTGTTTAACATATATTAATTGTGCATGTATATGGGGAATCTCTTTTCTTCCAGCTTGTGAGGTGCATATGTTGCTCCTTAAGGAAGGAACTCACATGAGTCATATACTTTCCATCCAACACTCGGATAAATCCTGTTCGATTCCTCTAGATCTATCTTCACTTGTGGTTCAAACATTATCTTTAAATCTCCCTATAGAATTAAATCTAAGTCCTCTATTGGTCTTGTTGATCCATATGAATGGAATGACTATAGAATCATCTTTGAACTTCAATCAGCTCTATGATATGTAATGTTTTTCTTTCTTCTTTATGAATCTTCCTGTCAACAATGGTCTGGAGGCTTAGTTAGCCAAAGGAAAAAGAATTAGCATCATTGTTTAATTCTCTTCATCAGGTTAATTTTCATGAGCTCTTTAATCTAGTCGTGCGCTTCTTGATCATCATCCGCTTTAGTTGTTTCTTAAACTTCATCCACCTTTTGTCGTTTTAGTGCCTCTATATTCTAGACTCATATCCCCCCCCCCCCCCCCTCCTCCCACCACCCTCCCCCCCCCCTCTCCCTTCTTGCTCTCTTTGAACTACTGCCTATCATAGTTATTCTATATTTCCACAAACATGTTCACCCTTTGAAAGCTTTGTAAAATAAATTCTTTGATAGAATCAAAGTCTTTAGATTTCAAGTCTTTATGCTTCCAACCTTCCATGTTCTTAAGGTAGGTAATCATGGTCTTCTTCTGTTGAGTTTTAGTTAGTGACTTGTTCCTATTCTCTTCTGCTCTTTTAGTTGAAAAGTGTTTTCTTCTTTTCTCTAGAAGTTCTTTAAATGATGTGGCTTTTTGTTTAGTTGTGAACTGCTCTTGTTCTTCAGCTTGCAGTTTTTGAGCCAACTAGTAATCAACATCAACCTTAGCCTGAATATCATCCCATTCTTCAGTCAAGGCTACATTGGCTTCATCTTTCTCCCTTGCAAGTCTCTCCTCTTCATCAAACTCAGCTTGTAATTTGATAGCTTCTTGTTCATCAAACTGATTTGATCTTTCTTCTTCAAAGGCTTCTCAGGTTCTATCATTTTCTCTTTGCCTTTGTCCTAAACTTTTGCCGGTGATGGTTGTGAGGAAATTGTTGTTGTTGTAGATGTACCCAGCTCAGTAATGATAATTCCTTTCTTTGGAGTTAAAATTGTAGCAGTTGTTGTAGTTGTAGCAACACTAACTGGTACACTTAGCTCTTCTACAACATCCCCTTTTACCTTGGATTTTACATATTTTTAAAGAAGCAAGTGTTTGAGCAAAGTAACTTCATCATCAATCAAATCATATCTTTAGTAAGTAATACTCCTTGTTATGTAATCACCTCATCACCAGTCAAAGTATTCACATCAAACATATCAGCATCATCTTGATCATTAACTAGGGTAATGTCTTCATCAGCATCAATAGCATTTATCCTCCCCTGTTTAGATGCATTCATCCCCTAAATCTTTCTTCATCTACATAAGGATTCTGCCCTAGCCTATTAGACCAAATTTGTCTATCCTTTTAAGCCCTTGAGTTCTTGACCTCTTTTTGTTTCAAGCTTCTTGACCCTCCTCTTAAACTAACAATCTTCTCAGCATGTGTGTTTTTTCTTTTCCAATCAGAAACTCTTGTTTGTAAATTAGTAATATTCTATCAATTCATTAAGTTTTAGACTATCCTCACCACTGAGCAGTGGATCATTGGAATGTTTAGATACATTCTCAAACCTAGTTTGAGCAATAGTATCCCCCATGGTTTCTTAGGCCCAAGTCCACCACCTAAATAGTTTTACTTGGGAACTAGATTCATGAGATGTTGCCTTGGATGGGGTATTAGCTATGTTACTACTGCTCGGCTCTGTTCTAAGCTAGAAGCGTTGTTGGAAGCCTCACGAAATAGTCACATCCAACTCCTTTTAGACCAACCTCAATCTGTTACTTGTTTAGAAGGGACCACTAGACTAGTGGTTTTGAGTGTCCTTTCTCCTTTGGCTTCCTGGTTTTTTTTCTTTTGTGGTTGAGATGTTGTATGGTTGAATAAAAGTAGGTGTGTGATGGGGATTAGTTGGATTTGTTGAACCTTCACAAAAACACCAATTTTTTTAATGCTTGGTCTTGTACACCTTTGTTTGGAATAATGGTGTTTCCCTTCCAAAAAAAAAACATTTCCCTACTCTTTTATATTCCAAATTTCTTCTTTGTGTGAGAGGGTTTCAATATATAGCTGTTAGGGTAGGCATCCCCCCCCCCTTCAAGTTGTTTATCCAAATGACTTGTATTTAACAGTAGATACATAAAAAATATATTGCCCATATTATCCAAGTTCTTCACCATACTTTCAAAAATGTATTTTGAAAAGTTGAACTTCTGGTTTGTAGCTAAACAGATAATTGCAGATGCCATAGTGCTACTAAACTCATTCCATGCAGTAGTCTTAGAACTTAGGCATTGTAAAATAGTATGAATCAAAAATTTCCATTGTGGGGAAAAAAGAATGCGTTTATAGAAGTAAGCATCTATGAAATTATATCATACCCTAATTGTGTAAGCTATTCAAAAGATGGTAGCATTGGGTAGACAATCAACACCTTCAACATCTTCTAGTTGAAGATCTCTTCTCATAGTTGATTCAGTTATGATTATCTTCTTTCCATCTATTAGGGCATGCAACTGTACTTCCCCATTGACAGTAGACCAGAACTGTTCTATGCATGAAATGTATATAGTGGGATTGATTGTTTGTGCATTCTTATAGGATTTTCAATTCATAAATCCACTATCTACTCAAACCCTTCACTTTCTGAAGGTTTAGACAAAAATGCGACAAATTGTGAGTATTCTGCAAGCTTAGATTCACCATTTATGTTGGGTTTGATGTGATATGATATAAAATTTGAGTTAGGTTTGTGATTAGAGAGTATAATAAAATTAGGTGGAAGTGAATGGAAATCGATTAAATTGAGTGATTTAAACCCTTAGTCGAAGTATTTATGATATATACCTCACAAGCAATTAACTGTCACTAAGCAGTAGTAAGTTATGCCTTGGCAAACATTAATTTTACCAAATAAGTAGTAAGTTATGCCTGGCGCTTTAAACTTTCAACAAACGAGTAGTAAGTTTATGCTTAGCAGCATTAACTTTCACCAGCAGTAGTAAGTTTATGCCTAACAGCATTAACTTTTAACAGCAGTATTAAGTTTATGCCTAGCAGCATTAACTTTGAGTCACCAGCATTAACTCTAATTCCATTCCAAACACTCTGTCTATTTTTAATATATTTGACTCTCTTTCTGTTTTTTAACTCACCATTTCTCTTAATTCTTATACTCACCAAATCACTCTGTCTGTTTTTATTCCACACATATCTCTTTCTGTTTTTATTCTCACCAATTCTCTCAATTCTTTTTCTCACCAAAACTCTCTGTCTATTTTCTCTAATAACCAGCTTTTCATGCAAAATGTTAGTCCAAAAACCAAGAAAACACAATCCATAGCAATTTTCATAATAATCACAGTATTAATTATACCTAACCATATTAAGTATAACTAACAGTAGAATACTCAGCGTATTAGTATATCTGCTACTTAATTTATACGTAACAGTAGAAACTTTTATGACATGAATAATAGTACTGATCATACAAACTCTACAAAAAACATAAAGATTAAAGATTTTAAGGTTGACTTTCAATATATTGAATAACTACTTACAGCAAAAGCTTTTGTAAAGGTAATCTGCAACATTCTTGTCAGTATGGATTTTGACCATTTGAATCAACTTCTTTTCATTGCAATCCTTAATAAAATGATGTCTAATCTCTATATGCTTTGTTTTTTGAATGAAAAACAGGATTTTTAACTAGACAAATAGTTGTTATTGTCAATAAAGATCTTGGTATGCATTAAAATTGTACCCATAATCAAGTAGTTGATTTGAATCCAAGCACTTGTCCACAAGCAACTTGATGGCTGCCACATACAGCTTTGTTATGGAATTGCAACCACTGTATGTTTTTGCACTGCCCTGATAGTAATCTATTCAAAGGAATTTGACAACCATCTTGTTGTAGATTCCTATCCAAGTTACTCCAGCATAATCACTATCTGGGTATGTCCAAATCAAAAGGAGATCTTTTGGTTACCAAAGGTCCCAATTTGTTGACCTTTTAAATTCTTAAAAATCCTTTTAATGCATGTAGGTGTGAAAGTCTTTGATTGACTTGGTATCTAGCCACACGCATACACTTGCAAACATGATGTCAGCACTTGAAGAGGTAAGATACATCATTGAATCCAATATAAACCTATAATATGGAACATCCATTCTTTTCCCATCTTCTTCTTTGAGAAGTGGCTTTTGAGATTTCATTGGGTAATGCTTGTAGTCTTGACTTTTGTAAACCAAATTCTTTAGAATTTCACCAAACATCTTTATCTTGACTAATACATATGACATCCTTCTTCTGCCTGCATTGTACTCCAAAAAGAAATGTAGTTCTCTTATAGAAGTCATCTAAAATTTCTCAGGCATCTCAACTTCTGAAAATGCATTGCATAGCTCCTTCTTTGTTGAACCAAAGATGATATCATCCACATAAACTTAGACCAGCAAAATATCACCTTTGTATCTTTTGATGAATAAGGTTTTGTCAATTTTCCCTCTTTGAAACTCATTGTCTAACAGATATGTTGACAAGGTTTCATACCAAGCTCTAGGAGCTTGATTGTTGTCCCATACAGTGCGTTTTAACCTTGTATACTCTATCAGGAAAGTCTGGATCTTCAAATCCTGGTGGTTGACAAACATACAACTCTTCTTAATTTTCCATAGGAAAAAAAAACACTTTTTACATTCTATTTGTTACACACTAAATTTTTAAATGAGCATAAGCTAAAATTAGTCTAATTGCTTCATTTCTTACAACAAGGCAAAGACTTCATCATAGTCATATCCCTTTTCTTGTGTATACCTTGATCAACCAATCTTGATTGTTTTTTTTATCACAATTCCTATTTCATCCTTTTTATTCCTGAAAGACACATTTTAGGCCTATAGCCCTTTTTTCCATTTGGTAATCCATAAAGTATAAATTTCTTGTAGCTTGAATTGTTGAAGTCTTCCTGCATAGCCTCTATAACTGCTTCGGATCCTTTAATGGCTGAATTACCCTTGTTTGGTTTTCTAAGGAGTTCTTCTTGTGATAAAAAGGCAAGCTAAAACATGCAGTTTTGAAAGTCTTATGGTATGTTCTTTGTTGAATAGTACTAACAACCTATGTTCCTTTAAATTCTTTAAACATATTTCTTATTTGTGTAGTTGATTGCAAATCTTATCACTTGGATCAAGAGGATGGATCTTATGATTCTTGTAGTTGGAAGAGGACTGACTTGGATTGTTGTGTCCAAATTGTTCATTTCAGCCACTACACCATCATCTTCATCATCTCTTATGAAGTCAAATATGCTATATTCTTCCAAAGCAGGCATATTTAGATCATCTGGAAGTTCAATGCTTGTTTTGTCACAAACAAAATTTTACTTCATTTGTACTAGTAGCATTAACATTGTTAGTTCTGTTACAATATCTCCTTCTCTTGATCTTTATATTCACTAACTTTCTTGGTATCTTGTCAACACTTCTTTCCATCATCACTTGAAGGTTTGGATCTTTCTTCATGAGAACTCTTTAGATCTTAGGAAATTGGTAGGATCTAGAGGCCATAATGGTAGCATATATGTAATACTTTGGTAGGTTTCTGGACTCCGTTTTAGCTTAACATGCTTTATCATTGTTTTGTACCTGCAAAAACATTAGACTGTGTACCTGGAACAATTGGCTCATAATGCATAGTTCTTTGTTAGTGCATCATTATCAAATAGCCAATTTGGTCCTCTCTCTGCAATTTTGGTGTACTTTCACTGAACCGTAATATGCATGTTTCTTCCACTATCTTTGTTCTACTATTAAATACTCTTAAAGGCTTTTCTATTCTAAGAGTATCCAACAAAGAAACCTTCTTCAGCCTTACCTTAAATTTTCTAAGTTTGATCTATGTATTGAGTATGGTTACAGGACACAATAAATGGTCTAATAAACTTATAGTTTGGTGTTCTACCACAAAAGTTTATATGGGGTCTTGTTATGAGGCTTAACTACTAACACTTTATTTTGCCTTAGCAAGCAGTAGTAACTGCTTCATGCTTAAAAGTTGTTGGCTACTTAGTAATCAGCTAAGATAGTCCTAGCAGCCTCAATTAGTTTCTTTTTCCTCCTTTCGAAACATCCTTTTTTGTTGAGGAGTTCTAGCTACATTAAATTTGTCTCACAATACCTTCATTTCACAAAATTGAATCATTTCTCTGTTCTTTGAACTCGTCCCATTTATAACATCTAAGCACCTTTATCCGTGATTTCTAGTTTTTCTATCTAGTTATAAAGACTAGAAGACTACTCAGTCTCAATCCTAGTAGGCTTAGAAAGAAAAACCAATGTAAACTACTATAATCATCTATGAAAACTAGGGCAATACATTTTCTTCATAAGGTTTTTTTACAATGTTGGACCAACAAGTCCTATGCAATAAGTGTAAAAGGAGATGATTGGAGTTTTTGTTGTGGTCTTACAAGAGGCTCTGTACTGCTTTTCCCTTTTGACAAGAACATATGTTTCAATCTTGTTTAAAAAGTTAGAAGGTAACCTACTTCAAGATTTTCCTTAACCAATTTTTTCAGGGTTTTAAAATTTAAGTGACCTAGCATTCTATGCCAAAGTTTAGATTCATCAGATGTGCTTTTGCAAAAAGCAAGTTAAACTATTTTAGGGAACTATGTTCCTTAAATCAACACTATACATATTGTTTTTCTAGGAAACACTATGTAAACTTGACACTTTCATCAATTACTTAAAGTTCGGAGATAACCAATCATCAGTGTCGTTAAAATAAAGAACCACTATTTTTTATATCAAACATTTGTGAGACAACTAAAGAGATTTTAAACTTATCTACTCTCACAAAATACTCTTTTTAAAAATCTAGATTATCAGTTTTAATTGGTCCCTTATATGTGATTCTTCCACTTCCTTGGGGTTCCCTCCAAAAGCAAATATCCTCCATCTATCTTTTAATAATATGTAAGATATTGATGTTCCCTGTAATGTGCGTGAACATCCAATTTCAATCACTCTTGATCCTGTAAATCAATTTGTTGATTGCATGTAACTTTAGATAAGAAAATTAGTTTCTTTTGGGGACCCAAGCCATCACTGACTTGGATCTGCCTTGTGCATCAATATAATCAAACCTTTTTAGGATGGTTGATGCACTGTTGTGTTTAGAAACATGGTCTAAAACTTTAGTCTTTGGTTTCCAAACCCAACAAGCTGAGGCCTTAACAGCATTAACATTATTTCCCTGAACAACATTAACTATTGCTTTTGGCCTAGCAGTATTAACATTTTTACCCTTAATAGTATTAACCCTTTGATTAATATTACTATTTTTAAATGTTATGTTATTATTAATGGGCCTCTTAACAGTTGAATGTGTTGTTTTAGAAAGATATGACATTGGTCTAGCAGCATTCACTGTTGTTTTTGAAAATACAAAATATTTTGGGAATGGCCCAAGCATTACTTGTCTAGCAGGATTAACTGATATGCTGTTTTTTGATCTATTGTGTTATAGCACTATTATTACATAGATTCTAAGCAGACCTTCTATTAGGACTGCTTTGGACACAAGTTCTTTTGCACAAGGGTGAGTCTTTTTAGAAAAATTTTGATGATTCACCCTTTGAGACATTGTTCCAAACAAGTTTTACCATCCTATGATTTTGAAACTGTTTTTTATGGTAATTGCAATCGACTTGCAGTCATCAAAGGCTTCCACACACTAACAGACCTTATAATCATCTCAAAATTGCTTCCTAATCTTTGAGACATCATATTGTTCTAATTTGTTTGATTGCCTCTTAGACTGTGAGTGTTTTGCCTTTGCTTTCTTAGCTTGTATTAACAGTTTCACTAGCCAGTTTTTCTTGTTGGTAGGTTGACCAAACTCTATATAGCAATAATAGGCTTAACTGTTTTTCTTCTCAGTTTTAGGCTGAGAAATTTTTTACCTCGCTATCTGACACCATTCTCATTAATTGGGGCATCATTATTCTTTTTTTTTTTTTTTTTTCTTTTTTTTCTTTATTTCTAAACTATCTTAGACCACTTCTTCATCAGGACTTTCTTGGTTCTCAACTACAGGCTTATTATCAATACTCATCTAAACCTGTAAAAGAGAAATTCAGTATTGGATGGCAGGAAATTTTGTGTAGGGAGGTTGGAACTGCATTATATTTTCATAGCCTAAACCTTTATTGATTTATATAGAATCTGACACTCTATGAGCTTGTCTAAACTTTTAGATACATTTTCAAAAATTATCTCATTAAATTGAATCTATCTTTTTTTTGAAGTTTTTCAAGCTTTTAAGCTCACTAAAGTTATTTCTCTACTTAAATATCCCATTTAAAGCAATTAATTTTATTTTTCTACACTACTTACTCATTCTTTTTATTAAATTTAATTTTTTCTTCCAATGATTACTAAACCTGTTTTATAACTATGACCATTAAACTAGATTTATGCTAAATCTCTTAATAGTTGGATCATTTTGAGATTTAAGTAATTTAACAGTGTCCATACTTGATTTTGAACAATTTGAATAACTTGATACCTATGTGTTAGAATTTGAAGTGGAGTAAGCCATGAGTGCATAATTATGGGCCCTTCATCTACTGTTACTCCAGTCATATCCACAAGACCATCACATGACAACATAAGATGCTGGAATGTAGATGTTTCTACCAAAAAGCACATCCTTCTTGAGATCATCTTGTTGTCTTGATTTTTTAGAGCTTTTCATCTCCCTCATAAAATGTTCCCTCATTTGGCAGTTGTAGATACTCACTTTGGAATTATCAATATCAATAGTCTTTTATTTTCCATTAATAGTAAGCTTCTTCCGTATTCTTCAAAAATGTTACTAGCCCTCATGGTCATCATGCCATTTGCCATCTCAAATTCATTCTAATCTATGTCTATAGGATGGAGTTGTTGCAAGTCTATGTGCAAGTTGAGGACTATTTGGTTGACTAGCAAAGAATGAACAAATAACGCTCATCAAGTTATAATATTTGTAGGTGTTAAGTAGTATTAACAGTAAGTGCTAGAAGTAGTTACTAAGAGCATCATTAAAATGCTTCAGTAGAGTCTGCTAGTGTTGTTATTAGAAGGTGAACACAAACACCATGTTCTAGATGCTTAAACTGCACTAGAGATCCCTTTAACTTCTGGTTCATACACCTTGAGGTTGTTGTAGAGATCATCCATGCTCATTGTATCCAAATCAGCTTTATTCCTCCACACAACAGCATGTGTGTTCCACTAGTCCCTAAACTTGTTTTTCTTGACTTTTGGCTTCGGGGTTGACTTGGGTTGACTTTTCTACACTTGGGCTTGGACTTAACTTTGTCTTTTTCCACGCTTTTCCATTCCGTGTCCGGTTTTGTCGTTTTGGCTTCGTTTTTTGTCTTTTTCTTAGGTATCCGTTCCTGCACAACACAATTAGCAAAACAAGCATATTTTTGGCATTTTAATTCCGTTTTTAGTTATTTTAGCTCGTTTTTAAAGGTAAAAGGTATGTATAATTAAACACATACCAACCATCATTAAAGTACTTCTAGCCTTCACTTCTAATTTTCTCTAAACCTTATCTTCAGCAGATGTAATAGGCATCACTGTTGTAGCACCTTCTACAACTTGTGTTTTTTGCAAGGTTGCACCATTCTCTATGACTTCCCACAATGCATAGTCTATCATCTGAATATATTGTTCAATCCTCATCCTTCATAACTCAAACTCACCCAGTTTGAGCATGGGAACTTTGGATCCAGCCACTATGTGTGTAGAATCTTGATCCATATCTTCTAGCAAAGTTTCTCAAAGCCACAAGCTCTAATACCACTTGTTGGTCCTACTTCAATAGATCAAATTCCTTAAGCTTGTATAAGGATTAGTTATATTAGATAAATCTAACACAACTATAGTAGAAACTTTAATATTAAGAAGAACTTTCAATGAAACAGTAATTATATGAACATATAATTCAACAAACAAAAGCTCTAATATTATTAATAATACGAATATTCTTAAAGTATTAGGGTTACAAAGACTTTAAAGCTATGATAATTCTATGAATGACTCATTTTGGTATGATGCGTGATAAATCTTTATGCCCTAGGACCTCCTTTTATACACCAAGGAGTCCTAAACGGCTTACAATACTTTTCTAAGTAATCATAATCTTC